>CAEGAG010247381.1:0-10170 GCA_903067065.1 Brachyrhaphis terrabensis | reverse complement strand
CTCATCAATATGCGAGAGTTTAGAGCGATGCGCGCTCCCGCGAAGGGGATGCAATTCTCGGCAGGCATGCGTTTCTCTCATTAAATGTGCAAGGAACTTAAAAAACAAACAAACGAACCAAAAAAAAAAAAAGCCCAAAGCGGCTTATAATAATCAGACTTGGCGACAGAAACTCAAAATAGTTCCTGTTTTTCCACCAATAAAATGCGCATCTCCCTCCATTGTTTACATTTCTGTCGCATAGAGACGTCGGTCACTGGACAAGACGCGTAGAGGAAATACAATTAAATAACAAAAGAAGGTAGTAACGCAAAGTGATTTTGATAAGTAACTGTAGTCTGACTACTGGATTTGAAATAGCAAAGGTTAGATTACTTGTTACTGAAAAAAGTGGTCCGACATCACTGTATATAAGCCGCTCTCGGTTTTCCACAAGGAGCCAGCAGAGGAAAGCGTCCTGATAAAGCTGCTGGATTTAAGGACGTAGCCCTACGTCTCCAACTCCGAACCAGCGGCTCTATTTCCCTCCTGTACTGCCGGATCGACAGCCCTCAACTTAAAAGCTGCATCATATGAGTTTGAAGAAATTTCTCCGTTGTGCCTGCTCCTAGCACATGCTATCAGCAGGCCGAAAATTAGGACTTTCTTCTTTGATTTCCAATGACTCACTCCCTGCTAAAGCGCCCCCTGGTGGTTGAAGAAAAATACACAGAAAAACTGCACCAGAAAAAAGGAAAAAAGTAGCGGCTTATGGTATATTAAAATACTCTCTGGTATTGTTCAGGGGACCGGACCAAATGTGGAGGCGGGCCGGAGTTTGGGGACCACTGATCTACCGTAACTCACCACACAATCTTAGAACTACCAACGTTCTAAGATTGTCTTTAGGGGAAAAATAGCTGCAAAAAACCGAGTAGTGTGAACTATTGCATCAGGTAGTCGATGTTCCTGTCTTCTCTATTTAAATCTAATGATTACTGACGGGCAACATAGTATACAGACTTCATAATCTGCACTCTTTTGGCTGAATGCAGTATTTATTTCCACTTTGGCTTTATGTTGTTTAGTTTTTTTTCCAAGTACATTTTTTGTTAATGGAGACTGAGAATCTATTTTATTTCTGTTTTTGGATGTTTTGTTTATCAGTTCTAGTGTTAAGTGTTCTTTTGAAAATAAAGTGTATCTATCTTTGGCAGGAAATCGCATGTATTATTATGTCATTTCCATTAAATCAGTGTAAAAAGGTCTTGAAACAATATTATCGTTTATCGCAATAACTTTTTGAGACAATTAATCGTTCAGCAAAATTTGCTATCGTGACAGGCCTAGTTATGTTAACATACCAGGCATGTTCTCAGTTCGTTGTTCATGTGTCATGTAATGTTAGCATACCATACTAGCCTGTTGTTGCCTCTCTTCTATTTTTATTGCCTTTCAAGATGACATGTCTGTTCTTGGTGTTGGATTTTATCAAATAAATCTCCCTCACAAAATGCGACTTATACTCCAGTGCGACTTATATATGTATTTTTCTTCTTTATTATGCATTTTATGGCTGGTGCGACTTATACTCCGGAGCGACTTATAGTCCGGAAAATACGGTACTTATGTTTAAATTATCCTTTCTTTGCTTTGATTTTCTGTAATTTAATTTTCCAAGACACTGAATTCGGTTTTTCATTATCTGTAACCCATAAGAATTACAATAAACACACGCTTGAAATATTGTTTATATAATCAATCAATTCAGAAACTGTGCATGGGAGAGCAGGCTGCACAAAATTTATAGTCAAACTGCATACACATTTCATTGTTTAGAGATGCATACAGGTACAATGTCTTGAATGTTGCTACTTGTGCTATCTTTCCCAGATGTGTCAGTTCTTGCCCTGTCTAGTTTATTTTTACTTCAGAGTAGACCAATATTTAATTTATGATTATCCAGACAAATTAATTCTATCTTATAAATTATGGAGTACTTATAACAGGAGCATCTACTTTATATATTCCAAACTTATTGGTTAGAACCAAAAAAATCTAAAGGACCTATTTGTATTCTGCTTAGGAACCCAGAACAGGAACACTTAGTTTATATAATTCACTTAACCCAGAAAAGGAATCAAACCTATAGTTGGAGTAAAATGATCCAGAAGATTTTACTCAATCCAGAGCACGAATTATCTATTATCCAGAGAAACTCCGCCTTAACTTTGATGAACATTATCAGAACGAGAATCCAGAGAAACCCCTACTAGTTTATAAACCAAAAGCTACTTATCCTTAAACATAGGGTTATGCTTTTTTTCAGTTTTTTCCTTCTTTTTTTTGTTTTGTCATTTTATTTCCTTCTAATTCATGTGAAGCATTTTGAAATGTCTGATTGCTGAAAATGTGCTATCTAAATAAAATTATCATACCTTACTTGTGAATTCCATGCTACAACTGCTAGGAGAGGCACTTGTCTGCAGCTAAAGGAAAATTTAAAGCATTAACTGATTCATTTGACCACTTCAGGGCACACTGGAATTGAATGCTGACTGTTATATTTAATGTTAGTGAAAATTTTTATTATCCATTGCATTATGTTTAACCTAAAATTACATGTGTTCTGCAATGTTGTCTTCCGTGTCTTTTTGTTTGTTTTTTTTATATTTATTTCATTTCTAAATACTAGTTTAGTGATGCAAGCCATGTGATGTGGGGACCACTGTAAGAATACTCCTTTTAAGGCTGGAGTTATATGTGGATCCTAAATAAAAAAACTCATGAAGCGTTAACATTTGATTTCCAGATTATCTGATCATTTTAATGTTTTTAAATTTTGTTGCGTTTTCTTATACAATGACAAAATAATTCTAATTAATCTTTTCAGGGTTTTCAATTTTGGAATTATTAATGTGTACAAACCCTGTTAATAATAAGCAAATTAAAATGAGAAAACAAGCTTGGGATGTCCTGGGAAAAGCATTTAACTTCTCACACCCCCACAAGACATAGAAGCCCACCCCAGTCATCAGTAGCATACTTTGAGTTTTCACAATGGGAGCTCATCAAAACTGACAAACATACTTCAAACATCACCAAACTTGATCTTTCACAGAATCTCCTTAATTTTCTTGTTTTTCAACGTGCCAGCTTACCTGGCAGTCATGTGATGGCAGCTTAACTATTTTCATATATGCATACATACTGCTGAACACTCTTTGGGGTCAATCTGTAGCTGTTTGAAGGACAAGAGAATAAGCATCATGTTTCACACACCAAAATATGTGAAACATGATAAATTTCTTTTTGACCCTGATTTCTTAATCACTGCAGCAAGATTTTTTTTTTTTTTTACTAAGTGACACTAATGCACAGTTACTTTCTTTGTACCAAGACATCATTAACAAATTAATCTGGTTCCAAGTCATTAAAATGTATGGGCCAAATCAGAGCAGTTCAGGTCCCCTCACCATAGCTGTTAAATCCATTCCACAATTTTTATTTATTCAAATTTCTAGGAATTCAAGCCTTATGATTTGTGTTGAAACGTTTTTTTAAAAGCATTTTTAATGTTTGTTACTCTGCAGAAAGATGCTCACACTGCCAAAAGAGGATGCACCATCATGTGACCTTGGTCACAGACCAGTCACCTCTGAGCCCAGCCAGTCATCTGCCAATTTTGATAGTGATATTTTTCTATATTTTGTAGTGTTTCAGTAGTTGTTTTTTTTGTTATAAAAAAAAATACATTTTGTAAATGTTTTTGTTTGAAAACCAAAGCATTGTGTTAAACTGTAGTTCAAGATCTTGAGTCTAAATAGCTTAAGTCAAGATGTCACAATGAGAATGGTTTTTTTTCTTGCTGTTTTTCTAACATTTTTTTGTTGTTTTTAAGATATTCTTAAATTGCAGGGTTTTATCACTTCCAAACAGGAAGTGATTGGGTGGTATAGAGCTACTGTGTCTACCATACACAGTCTCTGTCCTGTGATAGTAGTGACCTTGTTTCATCAGAACTTTTGTTCAGATACCCAAATTCTCTCCCATGCCATTTCTCTGTGCTCAGTAATCTGAAGGTGTAAGTTTAGACTCTAGTTTTCTATGGTATGATGTTTTATTAAAATATCTGACAGACACTACCAAAGTGGCAAGTGCAGGTTTTCAAAAGTGTCTTTTTTTATGAGAAATGTTAATATTCACACACTCCCTAATGTGATATACAGCACCTAGTCTGTTTTTTGCTTACACTGCAACATCTGCAGTATTGATTGTATTAACATTTGATATCTGAAGAGCTTAAAGTACTGTTTTTATTATGATGCATGATTTAGCAGTCTTTAATCATAGTTGAATTTAAATATCTATATTTGGTTTTATTTAAGGCCATTAAAATCGTACTCTGTAGAAAGTAGATTGAGAAAAGACGAAATCCCGAAGACATCGGTAGAGTCAAAATGGCCAGAAATCAGTAAAACTATACTGCTCTGTTTTCCATCTATTTACTTGCTTTGCTACCATTTGTTCTTGTCAGTTAACAAATTAATGTGAAGTTCTAGTCTTTACTTTTTGTACTCCATAGCTACTTAGTGATATTTTTAACATTGCAAACCTTTCCCATCCAGTGTACGTATAATTGCATGCTTATGTCTTTTTTCCATTGTCGATTAAAAAGTGAAATTAAAGTAAAATTTGGGTCTGCATTTTATTTTAAACCATATTGCCCATGTTGGTGTTTAAAGAGAAAAGAAAATATTGTCATGAAGGATGTCATTTAGGTTATATTATTTTTTATTTTATTTTTTTAAGAAATATGTAAACATTTATATAAAAAATTAATTCCAATCCAAAAAAATCTAATGTATAATTTTTGCATTATGGTACATACTATGATATATGTTCTCTCTGTAATATTTGTATAAATGTCATCCATTTGTATTTAGGCTTATTTTCTATTCAGTTTAAATGTGCCCAACATTGTACTGCAATCTCTGACTAATGGTATTTCATTCTAATTTTGCAAAACTGAAATGCCATAAAGAATAGATGTCAGAGATCTGTATCGCTGCTCTTATAGATTTTTTTTTTTTTTTTGGAGGTTTTATTTTACACTACAAACATAAAATTACAGAAAAGTTGATGTCTGCTTTCAGGTGACCATTTTCAGATTTCTGGGATCTGAGTCACCACAGAGAGGACATATGGTGTTGGAGCCTATTAAGTAATTTATTATTTCCTAAATTATGTTATTGATCCAAAGTTATGCAAATGGTAGACCTATTATTTATTGTTTAGGGTCTCCTCTTTGTCAGGTCAGCTTCCTGCTGTGATTAACAAGGAAAAGCAGCTGCTGTGGTTGATTTGATTGTTTGGTGAATGAGTGAGGAGTGTAAATTTTTGTATGAAGTCAACTTGGAGAATATTTCTGTTATTTGTATAAGTTAAGAAAGTGCTCTTTTTTTGAAACCAGAAAACTGAGTTATTTTTATTTTTGAGTGAGTTGTGAATCTCCTCCTCAGAAACTACTCTGCCATTCATGTTTTTTTTAGAGCTGTTTATATGTAAGAGTAGCCATGTGGTACGTGGTGGTCACTGAAATACTATCGTTAGAGAACAGCATTCTGTTGCACAGGTTCATGACTCTGACAAAGACCTAACTATCTTCACTTCTCTATGGTTAAAGAAGTCAGACAACAGCATTTTGTCAGTTATTTCATTCTTGCGTGTTGGCTCTTACTTTCAGCGATCTCTCAAGTTCGGTTTATAGCTGACGCACTGAACTGAGCGGTAGGGTGGGCGTGCCAAGCCACAGTGCTTGCTAGGCTTGCACAAGCTCACCGAGAACTTTCAAAAGTGGCATTGCCAAAGTTGCTAAAAGATGAACACGCTTCTACCCTATGTCACGGATGTTCACACACCCTGAGTCAGTTGTGCTGAATCAGTTGCCTTCACAAGAAGGCAAACAGATGCTCCCACAAGCTGACAGCGCACAGACACACAGCCGCATGGTACATATAGCAAAGGTGCAAGCAGAAATAGCCTAAAATGTTCATGCCCTGCATGAGTTAAAGAGAAAATCCAGTCATCACTGAATAAAAGGTGTTGAACTGTTTGGATGTCTGTGGGAAAATGCCTCCCCTCCTGGCTATGTAAGACTGAGCTTGGTATGGATATTTGACAGTGACATGATAGTTAATGGGAGAGTATATAAAGACATTTATTCAAGACAGAGACAGATACACATCACGGAAGATGAATAGAAAACATTTTCTATCTATTTTTCCTTAGGAATGTTCTGTCAAATATGTAGACATATTCAAGAATCAATTCTTCTAAAGACTGATTGTTGTTATTAAAAGAAAGTAAGGGGTGCACCGATTTCAGTTTTCTGGCAGATAACCGCTAGTGAAAAAGTCAAACCTATTTTGGCCTATACCAATTTGCTTCTGTACTAAATACAGCAAAAAGGTTGCAAAGTTAGAAACACTATTTTTCCTCTCAACAGTAATACAATTTAAGCAGAATCCCTAGTCTATACAATAAGATTTATTGTATTTTATTGTATATTACTTATTGTATTATGTCACATCTTCAGTTAAATTCAAAATATATTTGATATTCTTAGATACATGCTCACATTATTTATTGACTGTACCATAAAGTGAAAATTTAAGTGAACGTGTTTGGAATGAGGATGCTTGTGGACTGGATTTTTTTTTTTTTTCACAAATTAAAAAAAGTTTTTCCAACATTTCGAAATTTAGTCTGTTATGCTTTTTTGACACAACTTCTCCTGCTGTAGAAAAAAATGAAGTATGTAAACAATATATTTATATGAAATAATTTATAAAAAGCAACTGAGTAATTTGTAGAATGGCTGTTTACCTGAGTTTATCCACGTGTATCTGGGATTCATTCTGATGCCCTATAATGCCTCAGCATTGAGGAGGTGGATTTATTTAAATGTTCTGTCAAACATATGCAACACTTAATCTGCAGAACATAATATGAAAGTAAACCAGGAGTCAATTTCAGCTGAATTTGGATTCAGATAGATCAAGTAGAAACTGAAAAGAACCAGATGAAACCACAAAGAAGTGATAACCAACACCTTATTATCTGATGTGGATCAAAATGGTCCCAAACTACGAAACCTTTCGTTTGCCTTGAGGTTCCATAGTTGATGCTGTACCGTAAAAGATCAAGAGTTATTTTGGTAAATACATCCCGTTGACAGATTCGCTTCCTTATAAACACAGTTTGGCGCCTCAGTGTCATTTTGAAACAGTTCCTGTATCGGTCACGTGACTTGCTGAAAGCAACGCGCACCGACACGGGGTTTTGTCTATGGGCTTGACGTATGCGCCGACGCATCGGTGTTGCCGGACCCGTCACTATCAGACACGCATTTACAAAATTTATCTGCCATAATCAACTTTTCTTTTCAGTTTGCATAAAAATAAGCTCAACAATCTTTTATTTGTTGAGCTTATTTTACTCAACTGTATTTTGTTACAGTAATTTAGATGGAAATATTTACCACCTGAGAGTCAGTTCCTTTAATAGTAAATAAATGGTCCTTGTTGATTTTAACCACATAATTTGCAACAAGGAATTATTTAGATTTTCTGGACATGATTGTGTTAAGCACCACAGAGAATATCATGA
The DNA here is from genome assembly GCA_903067065.1 of Brachyrhaphis terrabensis. Taxonomy (NCBI): domain Eukaryota; kingdom Metazoa; phylum Chordata; class Actinopteri; order Cyprinodontiformes; family Poeciliidae; genus Brachyrhaphis; species Brachyrhaphis terrabensis. The sequence goes on along the minus strand of CAEGAG010247381.1, from coordinate 2,520 downwards.
GTAAGGGTTAGGATTAGGCAATTCCAAAGGTTATCCCAAAGAATTGTAGCTCATGTTTTCCTCCACAATGTTTGCCCTTCCTCACTTTGTAAGTTCATCTTATGTTTGATGTTTTTAAATTTAGTTTTATTTCTTTTTTAACACTTTGTTTTTGAAAATAAATAACTGCACTGGCTTTATGCTGTGTTTATGATACAAAATTAAGTATGAGGATTAAAATGGGGAAAAAAAAGACCTAGAATGGAGAAAGGGAAAGATAAAATAATTAGAAAAACCAAAATACACAAAGCTACTAGAGATTATTTTCAGTTCAATGTAAGTTCTCCTTAACCAAAGCAAAACGTAGATCAATGGGCAGGTAGTTTATGAGGGGCCACTAAAAGGCCTTAAAGTTATCAGTTTTGACACTTAAGTATACACTTAGACTCCCCATTGGAATAATTCCAAATATTTCTCTGTACTCACAAATCAAGTTTTCCAGAATACTTGATTTGTATTAAAAATACTAGTTTATTTGTCAGCTGAAGTTTTTTTTGACTTTTATATCTAGGAGAGGCAGCTCCAATGCACTTGCCTGGATCTTTATAATTACTTGTCTTTAAAATTGCACTTATCTCTTTAGTTACACATTTCCAGAACCTGGATATGGAAGGGCATTCCCAAAAAAAATTAATTCCAATGCCTGTCCTACATTTGGGATACAATGGTGATCGGTTGATGGGTTCCTTTAATAGTAAATACATGGTCCTTGTTTTCTTTGATTGTAAAAACTGTTGTGTCCTGTGTTTATTAATTTTCTCAAATTTCTTTAAAGTTATTACTCAGAAACTAAGAGTGGGATAATTAAAGCACTTCTCTCAAACCTCCGTCACAGAGATTTTTCCTAGATGCTCCTCCCAATGTTTGAGGACATTCCCAAAACTATGATTAACACATCCTTGTAGAACATTATGGAATCTCAAAACTAAAACTTTTATTTAAGGTAAACTTGATATGGAATGTTCTATTGGTCCTGGAAGCGTGCAAGAAACCTGGGATACCCTAAGACCAGATGTTGCAAAGTGACAAATTTGATGGTAGGCATAGAAATCTTTGGATGAGAGGCTAAATTTATTTTGAAGTTGTGGCGAAAGTCATCAGTGTGTTATTACTGTCAAATAGGTCTATTATTTTTGATACCTTTTTTGCGCCAGTGTACAAATACTTTTGAATTCACCTTTGGCAAGAAGTCTTTATTGTTGATAATTAGTGTAATATAGGTACTTCCTATAAATAATTGTTAATATCTCACCAACTTTTTGCTGCATTTTGCAGAATTGGATTATCCTCCCTCTTAAAATGGGATTTCTTCCTGCTTGTAAACTAGCAAATTCTAAATGGATTCCATATCCATTTTTCAAAGGTGCTTCTTGACCTTTAAAATAATTGTGAAGCCACTCAATTCTTTCATTACAAGCCCAATTATAATGTCTAACAACCTTTTGACAGCTGCACAGTTCTCATACTCATCCTTGATCTTTTGCCTTACCATAATAATTTAGAAAATTCCCTTTCAATCTCTTTAGCTATCTTTTAAAAAATATAGATTGGTATCAATTGCACTGGGTAAAGTAATCTTGGCAGAATGTTCATCTTTATGAGGCTTATTCTACCCATCCATGAAATTAGCAGACTCATCCATCTTGTAAGGTGTCTTCGAATTTCTTTTTGTACTTTAGTCAAATTATTTCCCAGCAATACCCCAAACTAGGCTTTACCGTAAATCAATCCCCAGATATTCAGATGCTGAATCAGACAAAGGAGGTGGGGAGGTAGATGGATAAGGGATTTCATCATTAAAACCAATTGGCATTGCTCGTGATTTATCCAAGTTAATTTTATAGCCTGCAGTTAGCCAAAATCCTTAATAATAGACATTAAAGATTGATTCTATGTTGCATAACTTTGTGTTTGTTATGATGTAAAGCACTTTGAAATGTCTTGCTGCTGAAATGTGCTATACAAATAAAATTTGATTTGATTGATTGATTAAAGCTAGTAAGGATTTTTCCGGTTTTGAGATGAAGAGAAGCACATCATTAGCATACAAAACTATCTTATGGAATATCAAATCAGTTGAAAGTCCTATTATACTATCATTGCTACTTATGGACACTGCCAATGGTTTGATGCCCAATGCAAATATTAAAGCGGACAATTGGTGTCCTTGTCAGGTATATCTTTACAATGAAAATTCCAAAGAGCTAGAGTCATTAATCTACACACAGGCTGTTAAGAAAAAGAGTAATTAAATAAGTTAACTTTTAGAAAAAAGTCAGGCTCTCTCTCTCTCTTAAATCCGGGTCCTCTCGGAGAACGACGTGCTGGTCACAGAAGTACAACAATGCGTGATGACGTCACAGAAATTACTCAGTTTAATAAAAGAAGAAAACAGCATGTGAAATAACAACAAAACTGCAGAAGAACAGAACCATACATCCATTACCTGAGACACAACAGATAGTAAAAATACAAAGACAA
>CAEGAG010247370.1:0-10155 GCA_903067065.1 Brachyrhaphis terrabensis | reverse complement strand
CCGGCTACCGTAATAACGATCTATAGGAACTTTTTTTTCTCATTCATAAAATGCTAAAATCGGGGACTTTTCCGGGGCCGGATTCAGCCGGGGACAGGTCGCCTAAAACGGGGACTGTCCCGGGAAATCGGGGACGTCTGGTCACCTTACTGTATGATCATCATAAATCATTAAACACGATCATATTTTAATGTATGTCTTCAAAGATAACTTCTTTTAATAAACATCTGAGTTTAATTCTATTATCAAGCTTTAATTCACTATTTTATTCATCACGTTATTCATTCCCTGATCTGCTTTCTATTACATCAAACTTTATAATCATCGATGAATCAAAATACAAAATTACTTGTTTTGTAATCATCAGTAAATCAAACTGCAAGATTACTCATATCTCTCAGGCCTTTATGATCTGTTTTCTGCGTTAACCTGGAAAGATCTCACCTCTTTATGCCAGTTTTCACAACACCTGGCACAGTTTGACAGCAGTAAGTCAGTCATACCCTGGCATCACCGGGTCCTCTGACTACTACCGGCAGGCATGGTGGGTGAATTGTCGTCTTGATAAAGGCCAGAATGACTGACACAGACAAAGTGGGGGTTCCAGCAGGCAACCCACCAGTTACAAGACTCCAACCTCCTAAGCTACAGTCATCCTATTTACAGGTGCACTTTTGAGATGAGCCACCACCACTTCTTGGACCTGATCATGACTCTGTACCTTGAGCGGTTTTGGTCATGAAGGTCTACACTTCTCATGTGCTCATTGATCTATTTGACATCCTCTTTTCCCATGAACTGATCATATGCATTCAAATCAAGCATGGAAAATGGCCTACTTTCCCCTTATAGTCCATGTCTAAACCACCACTACCAAAGTCAGTAAGGATTATATCTTTCTCACAAGTACATTGTTGTAAGCTTTGTCTGGCCATCACTAAGTCCAACAGATCAAGAACCACACTCAAAATTAATCTTAAAAAGGAAGAAGTTTGGAATTGGAAGAATATGGTATGTATTTCTATAAGCGAACCTAGGTCAAATGTATTGTCCCACCGGTCATTATTGTTGACTATCAACATGTTTACACATCCTGCTCACACACCAAACCAATTTTTGTAAATACAAAGGTGAAAATTATAACTAGACACTTTAAAGATGATGTGCACCTAAAATCTTTGTCATGTGTTTATTTAAACCTACATTGCTAGCCTCTTTTTTGGGAGGTTTGTGGCAGTCGTCTTCTCGACAAAGTGCAACCAAGATATAAACAGCTCTGGTCATGTGATAGTGCATCAGTATTATCCAAACACTCTAAACTTTCAATATTTGCTGAACATTAACTGAAAATTTAATCAGTAAGCTTTTTGGAGTCCTTGAAAGGGAATTTAATTTCTTGGTCACTATTGTGACTAGTGGGTTTAAATAGGATAATAGTTTCCCCAGTAAGCCTCACAAGAATAAGGTGGATACGGCGCCCCTGTGTGTAGCCACTGCTCACACTGACAATACAGTTTAAAAAGGCTCATTAAGCTGCTGTTTCAGTTTCCTTGTGATGAAATATATGTTTTATACAAAGTTAGCAGTAAAATATTGGACGTGTGATTATTCCAGAATTAAAACGACTTAAACAAAAAGATTTGGTTATATATGTATGACAGTAAACTGACAAGATGTTATAAACAAGCAATATTCATGGCAGCATTCCCAACACACCCTTTACCTCATTCATATGGAGTTTCTGACTCCCACTGCTGCCTCCTGCTTCTAATCACTCAGAGGGGCAGGGGAGAGGCTGTGTTGCGCCTTCAAAACACACAAGTGGAAGAATTCAAAGTTCAAAATTTTTCGCAACTGCTGTGAAATTATTGGGTGGGACGCATAGACATAATATATTGAGTAGACCCCGCATTGGCTGCTCTGGCACACTAGGGACAAGGGTATAAGAAAATGGATGGATGGATAATTAGGCCCAAGCAGCAAAGCGCTGCGAAGGCCTATTGTTTTCATGCTGTTTATTATTAGGCCCAAGCAGGAAAGCGCTGCGAAGGCCTATTGTTTTCGTGCTGTTTATTATTAGGCCTGAGCAGCAAAGCTCTGCGAAGGCCTATTGTTTTTGTACTGTTTATTAGGTCTGAGCAGCAAAGCGCTGCGAAGGCCTATTGTTTTTGTGCTGTTTATTATTAGGCCTGAGCAGCAAAGCGCTGAGAAGGCCTATTGTCTTTAGGTCCAAGCAGCACACAGAGGCACCAAACTTTCACCCGATGATTGATCATCATCGGGTGTGCCACAATGTCGAAAGGTTAAATGATGACATCACTTAGGCCACGCCCCCTGAGAACAGGAAGTGTCATATTTTACTGTGATCGGTCGCTATGTTAACCCTTTGACCCCATCATCATGAAACTGTCCAGAGACTGAAGACATGTTGGTGTGTTGTGGATTCCAACCCCGACCGGATTCAATGGAGCAGGTGGGCGTGGCTGCGTGGCGAAGTTACCTGTAACACCGCTGGCATACGTTTGGCTCTGAATTTGACCGTTTCGGGCCGAGCTGCTCCCTACTCACTGGGATGCATCCTGATCCACCCCCCGACAGAAATCTGTAACAAACTTTTGTGGGTGTGGCCTAATTTTTCCATAGCGCCCCCTAGAATATTTTAAATGATCAGCCCCAAGCCATTCTTTAACATAGAAATACGAAACTTGGTACACATGTGTATCTTGTCAGGTCGTACAAAAAAGTCTCTTGGAGCCATGGTCTAAACCCAACAGGAAGTCGGCCATTTTGGATTGAAGGACCGATTTTGACCCCGTTTTTGACGTTTACAGACTTCGCATTTGATCGAACTCCTCCTAAGGATTTCAATTCATCGGCTTCAAACCCTCGCCATATTCATACAGTTGTCTCTAAATCACACGTGGATCATCCGATTGGCGCCAAACTGGATATGTATGACCTTTGTTCACCTCTTAAGAGCCCAACAGCATTGAAATTAAATTTAACTCCACTGTGCCCCCTAGGTTAATCCATCAGCTATATCTCCTTGCTACATCGACCTATCTGCACCAGATTTTTTGTGTCGTTAGGGAGCGCTGCCAAACGCATCGGTGCGTACCGCCTGGTGGACGGGCGCGGAAACTGCGTGAGAGCTTCTGCGGTGGCGAGAGGGCTGTAATGCCGGAAACTGCTCGAGACCTTCTGAGGTGGCGGGTGGGCAGCGGTGCCGGAACCCCCTCGGTGGCCAATAGGCCGGAGCGGCGCTTGGCTGCGAGGGCCGCATGACGTCGCTGTGCGGCTTTAATTATCTTTATTTCTCTGTGATTGTATTATTTTGTGTTTATTTATATAAATATGTATTGATATTATTAAATATATTTCAAAATGTGACTGGTTGTGTGCTTTGTAAAATGCTCATCATGCATCAATGTCAAAACATTGTATTCCGAATCTCTTCTGTTTTCCCCATTAAGAATATTTAAATATGCCGAACCATGTATCAATCCAATTAAAAAATACTTACATAACTTTCTTGTAAATGTAGATATGATAGCTGTTTGAATAAGGTTTACATTAAAAATCGTAAAAATCTGCTTAGTATTTTGCGTGCTATGATTGATTAAATGTACTGACACTTCAGTCCACCTGTCAAACATACAAGGCTGAGTGGAACAGTCGACCGCTCCAAGATGGCCGCCCTAAATCTCGTCACCGACAATAGCCAAGAGCTATGAGGCGTCTATCCTTTATATATGTGTATGGGGGTGACGACTGCGCCTGTCTCCAATATTGGAGGGTACATGTCCCACCCGTACCACCATCCCGACACCCCCTTAGTTCCTATGCCTATGGCTGTAATACAGCAACAAATATGGCAAAATAAAAGTCTGAACTTCAATCGTGGCTAGAGTCTTTTTCCCCAAAAGTGCATTAAATCTAGGATATGCTTTTGGTTGCAAACTGGTATAGAAAATTAATATTTTTATGAAAAAAAATCTGATATAACAAAAGTTAAAGATATATTATCCAACTCACAATATCAGTGCAGAAATATCCAGCAACCTGCATGACTCCATGTTTTTAATTTTTATTCAGTCAGTGCAAAATGGTTCAATGCTGAGTCATGCAAGAGGTCAGCAGACACCAAACTGGTTCAAAGACAGCATGCAAAATGAAATACTGCTTTCTCAGGAAGCTGGGTTTTTTTCTTCTCACCTGAAACATAAAAACCCTCTGCAGTGTAGTTGGACATACGTTCAGTCTGTCCAACTGTCTGGTTTCCTCGCATCAATGGTACACACATGCCACCACGTTGATGGATGAGCATCCTTCTGTTCACACAGACTTCATAAGGAAAACACCAGTGTTTAAGACAAAAGTCCATCATTAAGTGTTCAGAGAGGGAAAAACAAAGTAAAACATAAAACAGATTCTGGCTCACAGACTGAATGACCAACAAGTAGTGTTTCTGTCTTTATGTACCACACACTTTTTACATAAGTTCTCGCCAACGACTTTCATTGATAGAGACGCACCAATCAGAATTCAGCAAAAACAGATCTTATCGATGACGAGTGTTTTTTAGGAACTAGAATACAGAAAAGCAAAAATCAATATTTCTTCCTTGCCTTCCTGATGTGAGCGATCATAAATTATTTCTATTGAAAGTAGAGGCCATGTCACACCGTGTGAGAGGAATACAGTAGCTGTAAACATGTTTCATTGTTTTAAACAAAGTTGGCATTTGAGGCATCCACTCGTGTTTAGCATTATAAAACAGAGAGCTTCATCTGTTTAAAAAAGGATTAAACAGAGTGTGTTGCTGTTCTGACTCAGTTCAACCTTCTTGTTATCTGCTTCATCTCTCCCTCTCTTTCTCTAAATACCTTCTTACATTTGACTGTCTTCAAACCCCCCAACAGACACTAAACACAGCTACATTTGATACTTTGTACCTCAGTAACAGCCTCCACATTGAAGAGTGTTAGTACCCTGACCTGGAACTGAGATAGGGAATGATTGGAAAAGCCTGGATGTTGAGTTTATGACCCCCAGTCTGAGATCAAGACTAGTTTTGCTGCTTTTCTTATGAAAATGGAGAAGCACTACTCAATACTTTTACAGTGCAAAAGGATTTTTTCCCCGTATAACAGGTTTTGATGGGTAATGTAATTTTGCACAGAGTCTTTGGGACTTGCAACAATCCAGCTAGTATCTTGGGGTAATTTCACCATAAGGCACTTCCTGTTTGGCACTCCAAAGTTTCTGTTCGTCCTCTCAGATGTTCCTAGGCCATCCCTCGTCCTGAAGGAAGTAGTAGGTTAGAGGGGGCTCATCCCTGAAGCTCTGCTGGCCTGTCAGGTGGCTCATCACTCCCCCCCCCCACCGAAGACAAACACTGGTGCACAAACCTTACTCCATTAGTCAGTCCACCAAGTCACTCCCTCGAAAGGTGTCTTCGGGGCAGGACTGGGGCGGGCTTGAGTAGAGGTCAACATGTCCCTGAATGGTAGAAATGTATCCGAGGTGTTCATCTGGAGCCTCCATATTGGAAGGAAGTGAAGTTTGGTTGCATGATTCGTCTGGACTGTAATTCCAGTGCAGATTCTGTGACTTGCCATGTCTCTGAGGATTTGTGTTTAAATACTGGGGATGATGGGAAAGGCAACGTCCAATTCCACTCTCCTGCTTCACTCCCCCAAACCTGTGACAATCAGAGGAATGATTCACCTGTCGAAGCATTCACACTCTCCCCTGCGCCACTAGGTGGTGACGAAGAGGGGAGCACAGGAAGCAGCCAATCAAAGGAAAGATGGAAGAGACAGGGAGAGAAAAAGCAAGGAAAGGATTAATTAATCTGAGGTGAAAGGAGAATAGGAACTTGTTTGGAGAAAAGCAAAGAGTGTCAGCCAAGAGTCATAAAATTATAGCGCCTGAGTCTTTTCAATAATGTGGAAAGGTTTCATACTTAGGCTCTATTTGTGCTAGCTGTTGCTCTGAGGGAAACAAGACAGTAATTACTTGAAGTAGACAGTAATGAAAATAGCCTATTTTTATTATTTGAAAAATAATCAACACAGAAAGATGTCATACATTTGTGTTCAACCCCCTTTACTCTGTTACTGATTAAGAAACTCCATGTAAAACTGTCCAAGTGTTAATAAGTCTTATTGAAACCTCAGAGGTTCTGAACTCAGGGGGGTGCTGGAGAACATTAGAATTATGAAGACCAAACACAGCACATAGAGCAGAGAGAGTTATGAAGAAGTTAAAAACAAGATTATAGTATATCAAACAATATCCCATAACAATGGGACAATTCCAACAGCTACAAAGACCTGTCTGTCTTCTTAAGCTGACATACTAAATGAGGAAGGCATCAATCAAGAAGCCCTTGATAACTATCGCCAGGCAAGGCTAACGCTAGCATATCCAAGGCTAACTCTAGCACATCCAAGGATAACGGTAGGACATCCAAGGCTGATGCTAGCATATTCAAGGCTAACGGTAGCATATCCCAACATTCAGAGTTACCATTGAAATATTTAGATCAGGGGTGTCAAACTCCTGTCCTCAAGGGCCAGTGTCCTGCAACTTTTAGATGTACCTCTGCTGCACCACACCTGAATAGAATAATTAGGTTATTAGCAAGGCTCTGGACAATTTACACAAGGAGGAGGTAATTAAGTCATTTCATTCCAGTGTTTTGTACCTGTAGCACATCTATAAACTGCAGGACACCGCCCCTTGAGGACTGGAGTTTGACACCTGTGATTTAGATGGAAGTCTGCCTACAAATCCAACTGGCAATCATTGAGAAAACTTGAAAATTGATATCTAGAGATGCAGTTAGACCGAGTTATTTTGCATAACAGAATGGACAACAATATCCCAGGAATAACTTTAGCTGTAATTACATCAAAAAGTATAATTCAAAGTATTGAATGGCTGAATACAAATGCAAGGCACACCTTTTAGATTTTTATTTATTAAGGTACTCATTAAACAGTTATGAGTACTCTTACAACACACTACAGAATGTTCCAACTGTGTCCCTCATACCTGTGAGTGTGTAATATGTCTTGTACACACTGGTCTTTGTGGTAACGGACAAACTGAGTACAGGTGAGTCGGACATCCTCGGGCACAGCAGACAGACTCGGATCCTCTTTATCTCGGCTGTGCCACAGGCTGAGAAACCTGGACAACATCATTACTTCAGGACTTTCTCAAAAGACGTTACAAAAGCATTGTGAAATCAAAGCTGAAGTTGAAGCCCACCTCTTCTTGAATGGCACAACAATGAGGTGTCTGTCCAGACCAAATATTCCAAATGAAAGGAAACCCTGGGAAACAGCAAGCAAAACGAAGCACAAGCTATAGTCTTCCCTACAACAGCACACACATGCGATTCCACTGACCATATAATTGTTCAAATTTGAAATCCGAAAATAAATTTGGCAATTTTGAAAAAACAAAAAATAATTTTTTTTATAAAGGTTTTTGCACAAGAAAGAGGTTGATTTTTGGCTGCATTGAAATTAGTGTATTTCACCAAACTTAAATGGAAATATTCATCACTTCGCACGAGTCACAAGATCAGTGACCAGATGATCAACAACCTGAATGTTACTGGTGGCAAAAACGGCAACAGGACGTGGTAGGATGATGGTGCGGCATGCTTTCAATGACTTATCATTGAAAGCATGCCTCTAAATGTATTCACGTGTAATTTTAATTGGATTTATTTCATTTGGGAAATTGTGTTTTTCTTTATATTAGCAGAGCATCAACAAAGTTTTGCTGACATTTGCAACAAAAACAGAGCCAGAGATAAAAAGCATAGCCATGCTGAGGTACCTGCCCGTAGTTGGCCACAGCACAGAAAAACTGCAGCTCCAGGTAAAGCTGGCCTGGATCTTTGTTGAACAGCCACCAGAGACAGCTGGACAGATTCTACATGACGAGACAGCAAGACATCTTCCACTGCTTACACTTCATTTATGATCTCCATCCAAGGCAGTGAAGTTAGCAGTTGAAGGCGGTTATTAATTTCTCTTTGCGTAACAATCAGTTGCAATGTGTCCTCTTTGCTTCCTGCTTACCGCCAGCAGACTGATGCTGAGCAGCAGACAGAGCAACACGTGTCTCACGGTCTGCTTATCATTGCTGTTCTGAAGGCCTGGAGGTGGCAAATTCAGTGGCTGCTCCGAGTCCGATGAACTCGACTGCTGTCCGTCGCACGGCACCCCGCTGTGGCCTGGAGCAGGAAGACAGAAATTAGAAATGAGGTTCCTTCAACCTTCCTTGAAGCTGCAGCATATACAAAAAAATTATGTTTTTAGCATATTTGTTAAAGCTGTCACCATGTTGTTAATGTGATTAAAAAAGTTTGAAATTTTAATATGTTAAAAAATATATAATATAAATAATCAAGCTTCTTCACCTCCTCCCAGTGCTACAACTGCCACCTGAAGAAATGCACTGCTCCCAGTCAAAAACAGCTAGTCAGAAAAGGGAAGGTCAAAGCGCTGTCAATAAACCTCGGGTACAGGGTGCTGAACCTTCTGCAGGCAAGGGTCTAAGCAGCATGTACACAAAAGTGATCAACAGTGCTAAGACCCTACTCCTGGCTGTGACTGGTTGTTTCTGACCAAGCGGTGTATTTCAGTAGTTAGCATTGGGAACACTGGGAGAAGAAAGAGGGAGTAAATTTTTTCACAGATTTTTTTGACTCAGACCATACTGTCATGACATAGTAATAGTTTTAAAAAATATGTAAAAAAAACAAAAAAAAACCATATTCATAAAAGTTATATTCTGCAGTTTTAATACTACTACAACTAATAGTGCTGAGATGTTGAATGTGTAAAATTACAGACTACTATCAGTTGTTTCTTTGAATATCTATCAGAATTATTAAAATGTCATGCCTAAATGTTGACTGCGTTAGCTACTAGTTCGTGCATTTATGAAGTTATTGCTGTAAGTTTGCTACCAGTGGTGTTAGCATGCTCGCTCTGTATGCCGTCCATCATGTCAAGCCTGGTCTGGAGAGGAGAAATGTTGTGGAAATCTCCTCAACGAGACAAGACAAAGGGCAAAAAGAGAACTAACTATTAACAACAGAGTAATATCACACACTTGTCCATCTGGGGATAAAAACAAGATTTGAAAGACTCAAATGTTTTAAAATTAAAGAGAGAACAGAGCAGCACTACGTGAACTGATGCTGCAGGTGGGAGAATCTGTGGAGTTGGCCTCCTGCTGCTGCTGTTGTTGATCTTCCAGGTAAGCAGGGGCCCTCAGTTCGTCATTGATGCCGGTGAAAGCAGCTCGGCTCAGGGCTTCATACCCAACTTGCTCCTGGTCCCCCTGGCTCAGATCCATCAGAGAAATGGCACAGAGGGCCAGGCTCACACCCAGAACCACAGCAGAGCTGATTATCTGAGGCAGAAGGAGATGAAAAGGTTCGTTATTGTCAAGATGATAGAAATAAATAAAAATGACACAATTCTTATGTTTTAGATTGTTATTCCTATCCAGGTAACAGTACAAATGAAGTAAAAATGTTTCAAACAAAGAGTGGTGATGTGTCAATTTAAAAAAACAACAAAATTGGTGTTTGGCCAGTTGGAAACTCAAAAATACAAAGTTTTTCTGATTTCTGAACGCACGATATGGAAGTACAACATTATTCAGTGTTGATGTTGTTACTAAACAAAAAGCAGTCAAAGTTACCTATAGGACATCAGAAGTAGAAATGGGAAGAACGATCCAAAAGATCGATTATATCAATACTGTATTTTCCACACTATAAGGCGCACCTAAGCTTTCAATTTTCTCAAAAACCGACAGTGCGCCTTATAATCCGGTGCGCCTAAAGTGTCTAAAGTTTCTTAGAAAGTGTCTTTCTAAGACACTTTAAAACACTTTATTAAGGTGTTTTAAATGTAGTAATTTATTTCAGCCACTGGGTGGCTTCCCGTTCATATTTGCTACATCTCGTTCATGGATCTGAGTATTGAGTGGTGCTGCTCTCAAGGCAGACTTCGTTTATTACTTCGTTCTATTGTGTAGTCCATTGAATGTAAGTAATACTGTTGTTGGTTTAGTTCGGTTTTATAAATGTCTAAGAGCTGCATTTGTACTTTG
>CAEGAG010247359.1:0-10667 GCA_903067065.1 Brachyrhaphis terrabensis | reverse complement strand
TCAAAACCTCTCAGTGCAGTACAGAAATCCACCGTGTGGCCCCAGTCCCTGTCCCCAGTCAGCTTCCTGTAGTTGAGATCGCCTTTAAATAGCACCAGGTCTGCTTCCTGCAGGGTTGAGTACAGGTCAGGTGCATCAGCTGCCATATCGCAGAACTCGTGGGGCTGAGTCCAGAAAGGATGGTCGTGATAGCTCCAAATACCCTCATTGAGATAGCTCTGCCACTGGTAGCCACTCTTACTCATCCACTTATGATTGGCTGCCATGGTCTGCCGGATGGTCCACTGAAAGTCGTTAGCCGTGACATCAGAGACGAACCACGGGAAGCATTTGCCGTGAAAATGAATATGACGTGCGAGGCCCGAAGACACCAGAAAATCTGCTAAGACTAAGTCGGTGACCAGCTCAAAGCCAGCATTGTCAAGCACAATGTCAACTCTGTCTGCAGTTTTTTTCCCTGACCCCTCCGGCCTTCTTGACGAATTAAGAGTCAACCACACCATGTTGGAATCATTCACCAAGATGAAAGACTGTAAGCTGTTGAGGGAATCTATTGGACTAGCCTTCTGGGAGTTCTCTTGACCAGCAGAGATGGAAAGATCACACTTGTTCCCCCAAAGAGAAACCTAGAGGAAGTCAAACAGAAAACCATGTGATTATTTTTCTTCTCTATCATTGCTGTGATTCTTTGTAAATGTTACATCTTCTGTATACGATATTTAGCTTACCAGTGTATCCTAAATACAGTACAGATGGATTAAATTTATCTATTCTAACAACACAACCATGTTAATATTATAAAAGACTTCTTCATTTTAAAATGATTTATAAAATAGTGTAAAAAAATAGTGATACGCTTCACATTTAGAATATTTTGTTGAGTTAAGATGCAGTTATAATTCAAAGCTGAGTGACCGTTACATTTACTTTTTGGTCATTTGTTTTCTGGAATATTTAATGATCATACATTTATATATTCTAATGGGACTCATTCTCCTGTTAAATCCAGTCTGTATGTTCCCCCTTACTCTGCACAGCACTCAATACTAACTGTTAAATATACTGACCTGGAGCAGTTTGTTGAAATATTCAGACAGCTGGTTCTCTGACAGCTTCTCCATGCTCTTCTGAATGTCTCCCAGGTAAGTACACAAAGCCATTACAGCCTGCTGAGACTCAAAAAAACTTTGGGTCTTTCCCTCGTTAAAGACGTCAAAGTTGTTTATTGGAGGACTGAAAAAAACATGAAAACAATCAAAAGGAAATTTACTTCTAAATAAAATAAAATATAGCATAATGCACAACATAAAGGTGTATACATGGTTTTAGTCTCAAGGGAAAATGCCCATTTTAAATAAAACCTTGTTAAATATACACTTCTTTCATGACAAAGAAGTTGGTTGAACATATCTAATGTCAACGTTTTGGATTTATAAAAAAGCCATAATAAGTTTATTGAATGGAAGAGGCAATGAACAAAAAATTTACAAGTTCAAGAAATAACTAAAGGCAATTTCAAACCTCATATTTTTTAGACATTTTAAGTGTTGGAATAGAGATGATTTAATTCAAGACATATCCTGGAACTATAGAAAACGTATAAAATATGCTAAATATTTATATTTCAATTTTAGTATGTTGAAAATGTCCTATTTAATGGCTCGGCAGAAATTCTTCTTGTCAGCAAGATTTTGGTGTGTCCAGGAACAATAAAATATCCATTAACATATCACCCTAGCTAATGTTGATCTCACGCAACCTTGAACTTGTATTGTATTAATCTATTCCCACTGTAATTCACTGTAATGTAATTGACTAGATCACCAACATACTGCATACAAGTGATACTATACTATCACACTATATATGGCCTGGCTTTTAAAAGTATTTTCAGCCAACAAAATTGTTAAAACAACCAACATTGACCACATTTCTACAGAAACACAGTTAAGCCAAATAATAACTCTGGATATAATTTTTAATAAAAGAGTTTCCGATAATAATACTTATGTTTCCTTATCGCTAAAAGCATTACAGAAACAATTATAACATCAGAAGACTTATGTAAAAAAAAAAAAAAAAAAAAAAAGGTACATTCTACTCACTTAAGCCAGATTGCTTCTTGTATCCTCCTGTACATGTAGCACTCCACATACAACCAGGGTGACTTGAACCAGCTAACAAGCTCCTGGTCACCCAGCTGGCTTTGCTGTCTCTGCATGTACTGGTTCCAGGACTCTGTGTCTGACAAGCCGTCCATCAATTCCAGTAGTGGCTTATCGGTTTGTAGTTCATTCCTCAGCTTAGAGAGTAGAGATATTGCTTGTTTCTCCGCACTGATCCCCTCCTTTTCAAAGAAGAATAAACTTCTAAAACAACCCCTATTAAACATTGAAAATTAACTGAACAAAATCATCTCTTACCTCTCCATGTTCCTCAAAAAACTTGTTTTTGTTACGATGTATTGTGTCTATAGCTTTAGTCAAAATGGTTGGCATTCTGTCTCTTATAGTCAAATAAGCAAACGACCTAAAGAGAAAAAAGACAAGTTAGTCACAGAGTTAGATGCTGAATAAAGAGTCATTCATCTACATTTACTCTCCTCTAATCCACAACACTTAATCAAAATTGGACACATTTTTTCGAATCTAGACTAATGTAAGACTATAAATCAACTTCAGTTCTTGAAACCTATATTTAATTGTAAAAGTCCCAAAAGATTTTAATAATATTTCTGTGCTTCTTAATCACCGTACATGCAGTAAAGCTTGAAGAATACACAATACACAGACAAGTAAAACCTAGACAGAATTATTTTATACATAGATTCTATAAAACACAGTTTTCAATTAATCGAACCGTTTTGTAATTTGTGATAACTGAAAAAAAAAAAATGCAATTAATAGCTTACAAGGGATGCAGCTTGAGAGCTTACCACCTACAAATGCTAAACATGGACAGAATAGTCCAAAACTGTTGAAATATTATGAAACTGTTTTTAATTGTGAAACCTCCCTTCAAATTATGAAATTTGTGAATTTGTGGGGCGAGACTGCCTTACATGGACATCCAGCAGTCTTGAAACTACCCATGACATCAGGTGAAGGTAACAATTAAATTGGCTAACTATTTGGTAGTATATTAATAAATATACTTGCTATAATAAGTCAAACCTCCAATACTGAAGCTGAATTAATTAAATGTGATGCTTGTCTATAAAAGCAGACAGAGAGTAGCTCAAAAAAGAAATGTTAGCATTGAGCCAGCGGTACTGACTGGGACTCTGCTATTATATGACTATTGGTTAAATATATCATTGTATTTTCCCACATTGTAAAACACACGAGAAAGTAATTAAATTAACCATCAACATACCCCGTCACTTTGGCAGACAGTGAAGGAGGAACTCCGTGGCCAATTTGACCCGCCGCCATTGTTATTGCAGAGGTAAGCAATTCAAATGTAAACTTTATTGACAACGATTATACGGACATCGCCAAAGTAACCAACTAAAATTTGTGAACAAGTTTTTTGCTTGTCTTTTAGAAATAACCAGTAACAATCCTAAGCATCACTCACTTCAGATTTTTTTAAAAAGAAAAATTTTATATGTTTATATTGCTGTAGAGTCGTAGTGTTACGTTTGTTTTGATATAGTTGTGATGCTGCCATCTAGCGGCTAAAAATAGACTCCAACTTCGACACTTGTTCAAAGACGACGTTGCCCTCACATTCATAACAGTTTTTTAGTTATTGTTTTAAAATATGTTCGCTTTCGGGGTGTCTCTTTTTGGAACTGCTACCCCACTGCGCATGTCAAGTTTGTTGTTTCTGAACTCAGCCAGAGCATCCTGGGTTGCCTGGAGCGACAGTTGTCATGGAGATATTGATTCGCCCTTTCAGAACAGGCCAGAATTCGAACCCCCTTGGGGTCAAATTAATGGATGCCAACTGCCGTTAAACTCTAAAAAGAACAAGGGGAGAGGGCCCCCCACGCTATCCCCAAGCACAAACCCCCACTCCCCGGGGCTCTTTGGCGGGAAAATAGGAGGGTTTAAGAGGCTATCTACTGGGAAATACATTATTCTTAAGTGAGTTTCAGTTAAGCAGTCAAATTAAATATTAATAGCATAATATATGAGTGT
The DNA here is from genome assembly GCA_903067065.1 of Brachyrhaphis terrabensis. NCBI lineage: Eukaryota > Metazoa > Chordata > Actinopteri > Cyprinodontiformes > Poeciliidae > Brachyrhaphis > Brachyrhaphis terrabensis. The sequence continues at coordinate 6,522 of CAEGAG010247359.1, read as the reverse complement.
GTAAGAGGAACAGCATATAGTTAACGTCACATGTGAATTCAGTTATCTTAGCTTGTAATTCTGTGTTTAACTGAGTTGGTGGAACTTGAAAGAGAAATGTAAATGTGCTGTATTGCCTGTTGTGATAAAAAAAACAGCTAACCTGTGAAATAGAGACTTGGAAGAGCATTAGATTTAAGCCAAGAGGTCATATGAGGGATTGAAGGTTTGGATACAGGATTGGGCTTCCTCCAAGTTGAAGGACATACCCAAGTGATTGGCCACAGTCACATTTTACAGGCTGCAAAGATCCATCCATTAATCCTGGCCATGTTTTTCCCCCTCTCTCAAATCACTATAGGAACAAGCAGGCCCGTCGTCAGGATGCTCAGGGTCCCTGAAAGCAGGAGTCCAGCTGCGTCCACCTCCGGTGTTCATCCACCACGAGCTTCCCATCCCCCCGCCGGGGCCCTGCCTGGCCGGATCTGTTTTTCTAAACCGAGAGAGGAGTGACTCACCACTCCGGTTTTAAAACAGGCCAAGGACGAGGGGGAGGGCAGCACCACACGTTAAAAAGCCCTGTTTAAGCGGGCCGCTTTCAGCTCAGCACAGATGCACCAGACCTGCTGTTTTTGCTGTCTGGAAAACTGTGCACTGGCACAAATGTGGCATTAAAGTGTTTATTGCAGAGTATGTTGTTGATTTAAAAATCGATTACTGCAAGGCAAATCAGTTTAACGGAGATCAGAGATGGGGTAGTCATGTGAAGGTCCAGTCAGCATCTTTTCAGAAAAAGCTGTTCTGAGAAAGAAACAGGAAGAATTACTGCAGAGATGCCATATAAGCAAAAACGTGCAAAACTAAAACAATGTATTGATCTTTGTGACAAAACAGTAAGGTGACCAGGCGATAACATAGATAACAGTTTATCTGCTTTTTTCAATGAATCCCTGCTGTGGGTCTTTCAGCAAATGAAACATGCTTTTGTTCATCTGTCCTTTCCCCCTACTACTTCTTCACTAGTAGCCTCTGTCAATGTTTTGTTTATAACAGGTGTATATTACTTTATTTTAGGGTTCTATGCATGATATTGTGTACTTCTTTTTATATTAGCAGGGTAGAAGCTGGAAAGATCCTTATGAGTTCTGCTTCACAGGCTTTCCACCCCCTCCTGTATCACCCATGTCCATTTACATAGAGTCTCCGCCCAACCTCCTCCTGCAGTGCATGCATTTTTACTAAGCTAGAACTTGCTTAGTCTGGTTCTTTTCCTATTAGGTAGAAATACTTTTAAAGGTCTGGGGGGGGAAAGGCTGTTTACGTTGTGACAACCTCAACCAACTTACTGATGACAACATCTGATGACAAAATATTGACACAAATCCAAAGTGCAGTTGTGAGAAGGTCCTCCTACACTTCCTGTGCCTCAGAATAGGCAACATGTGTGGTTTAGTTGAAGTTCTGTTCTTTGACACTCCTTTCCTCTACTGAAACCTCTTGCGGTGAAAATTTTCTAGAGTTAGTAATTTCACTGTTTATAGCCATCTATATTTTTATTGTTCAATATTCACTGCCTATTTTCACATTAGTGTGAGTTATTTTCGGATTATGTTGAAACATGAAATAATCATAATTTCTTGTAATAATCATCATGTCTGTATTAATTAAGCTTTTTAAATCACATTTACTAAAACTACCAATAACACCCAAATCAATATTCATATAACTTCTGTGATTTTTATTGATATGCAGTAATGTTTCATACGTTTTACAAACTTCACAATGGAAATACAGCGTAGAATCATTTGAAAGTAAAAAAAAACTAATAAAAATAAATTTGAATTTAAAATAAAGTACAAAGATATGAAAGAATTGTACTCATTTGTTACATCATCATACCCTCTTTTAGACGTGTTAGGTTAGTTGTGTGTTATTTTTAAAAATGTATATTTTACCTTATGTTTCACAATAATTTTTTTGACTACTAGAGGGTAAATGACTTAAAACTTTTCTCTTTAACCCTTTTACGACCAAAGTTATACATAGTAGAACTGTAGAATTGTGACTGGTTTTTATTTACTCTCTGTTGCTTTTGTGCTTTTTTTTTTTTACTTATTACATATGATGTATTTATTTTATGTGTCTGTGTTTTGTGTCAACTTTTATTCATTAATATTTGTTTGTCTAGTAATTATTTTGTACAGCAACTAGGTCAGTCTTGCTGTTTTTAAAGTGCTTTATAAATAAAGAGTCATAGTTAAAATAAAAATGCTATGATTGATGAGTTCTGCTGCTTTGTTGAAACAACTTCAGTTTTCAGTTTCTCACTTTTACTTATTACTGTATTTATGACTGTGCAATAACAGTTTAGAAATCACAATAAAATGCAAGCCAAATTCCATTTACCCTGATGGGATTGTAGTAAGAAGGTTAAACAGAATCAACAATTTGTAGGTATTTAGCATTAGTGGTTTATTCATTATTAAATAACATCAGAATTGGTCACATTTTGAACAAGCAAGTTAGATCCCAAAGAAAAACAGAAATGGGTTTTAGTCAGGAAAAGCTGGACAGGTACATGTGTAGTAATAGTCCTACAACTTTTTATTATTAAGGGGATTTTAACCATATATTAAAACTTAAATATCAGGCAATATTATTATACCAGTAGTAAAATTTTAATCTGAGACACAACATATGCTGATTTTGCTATTTAAAAACATATAAAAACTGAGTTTAGAAGAAAATACTAAAATATCAATATGTAATCTGGGTTACCTAACTTCATAACTGTTAATATTTTTTGTTTAATAGATTCATGGATAAACAATATGTAGACAAAGGTGAGTTTGTAATGTAAATTTTAAAAATGAACTGATATAGCTGGGACATATTAATTCTACCACTCTATTGTTATATTGCGGCGCTGTTACCACTATACGCTGTGACTGTAACGGTTGGGTCTCGCCGGCTGTCAGAGAAAGAAACAGAAAAAAATGGTTAGCAGGGCTTGGTGCCACGACGGTTACACAGTGCGGGAAATTAACGTTAACTCAACCGCCCCTTCAACGGATTTTTACAACGGCTGCTTTTTTTCCTCATCTCTCCCTATTCTCTCTCTCTCTCTGACTGTTTTCTTCTTTCTCCCCACTCGCAAGTCATGTGATTGTAACGTAAAACCCCTAACCGGAAAACACCGACGGACGACCCTCCGCCGCCAACGAATGCTGCGTTTACAAGGAACACAGTTGAAGCTGCAGCGAGCGCAGAGGACGGACGGCTGGGTCTCCGGTAGCAAATAAACAAGGGCAATACGGAGGAACTCCGGTGATTTTAGCAGAGCGCAAGTACGTTTTCCTAGCAGTACATTCATACATGTTCGTTTAGCTAACACTGGTTCGTTATTTTTGCGGTTCGGTTTGTTTCTGGCTAACTGTAATTGTCACGGGGAAGTTAAAAGAAACGCGTTCGTGACCAGCCCCATCCCCCTTGCGTCTCGCGCTGTCTGTTCCTGCGAGCGCGCGCTCGTTCGTGCATGTGTGTCCGTTTTCTCGCGCTAGCAACCACGGGAGACCGACGGAGTGCTCTTGTTTTAATGTGCTTCCTCACGATTATTCTTCGTGTGATTTTGCTGACATATTTTGTTTACCAGATAGAACTGTTTTATTCCTGCGTCATGTTTACCTTTCTCACACGCTTTCCTCTCAGGCGGTTCACTGTGTATTTTCAGAGTAACCGAACGTCTCACTACGGAAGCGACAGTTCCACGTGTCTACATCACAGCAGGGGCGGTGCTAGATCTTTACAAACAAGTTGGCAAAGACATGGCATTGTGGCAGCTTATTACACCATGTGATTTAAACTAGTGTCATTTAAGGCAACTCTGTAGTAGTCCTAATAAATTATGTGATCAGGCAATTTAGTAGTATTTGGTTGTACTTGCATTTTCTAGACAAATTGTTTCAGATATGTCCAAAATGAATATGCCACGACTTCAGAAACCTTTTGTACTGTATATAGTACTGTATATAACTTTTAATAAAATCAGCTGCAAAGACTTTTAGGCCTAACTTAAGGTTTCTCATGCATTGCTGAAATAAAGTAAAACTATGTTAACTCAGTAATGACAAAAAATGTCCCTTTTGAGTGGAATAAATTTAAACGTATGCTTGTTGTTTATTTGTTCATGTATTACTTTATATGTTTTGTTATAATTTGTCTTGTTAGCACTGTTGCTCTGAACAACGAAGTTCTCTGGGTGCGATTCCCAACAGGGCCTTTCTGCATGTAGTTTGTACATTCACTTTATTAATGCGTGGTTTCTCTGTGGACAGCCCAGCTTCATAGGTTGCCCTTAGGGTTGTTTGTGAAGAGATGTTTGCCGTGCTCGCCTTTGATGTGCGTCATGATACACTGGCAAACCAAACCAGGGTGTACCAGTTTCTGACACAAAGACTGCTGGTGGTAGGCAGGGATATGGAATGGATGGATGCTGTATAAGTGTTATTGTTAATTTTTTCATTTAACCTACAGCCTGCCATGGACTTATTTAATTTTTCTGTAAAAGTTAGACTGTATTCAGAGCTTATAGGTAGAGCTAAAGCAATCTGATATTTTAAACAGTGTACTCACTGTGTTAGTTGATTGCTTTCTCTTTAAACCCTCCCTAAGTCCCTGATCAAGGCTTTTCTTTCTCCATGCTGGTGCTAAGACAGAACCTTGAAATGAATATTTAATGTTATTTAAGATATGATTAATCTCAATTGCTGTCAAATGTGATTGTTATTTAAACCAGGAGGTACAGTTTAATGCTATAACAACTTGCTACTGAAATATGATCTTTATTATAGGAGAAAATTTTGTGACCTTTACAGAAGCTATAATTAAAAATGAAGCACCTACCATAGAAAACTAAGCAATGGAAAAATCAGTGATGTAATTGAATTAATACCTACTATTGTCTTGTGAAGCCTAAAAACATATGTATGCTGTTTATTTCATTCTCTACAAAGGTTTGGTTTGAAAGCATAGTGTTTAGAAGGACATGTGTGAAAACAGCATTTTAAACATTCGTACTGTACAACACGTATTTAGCTGGTGGTCTCCTTGGGCCCACCCTCTGCACCTGCTGAAAGTGGTTTCTGTTGTCTCCTCTAAGCAGATGAGTAATCATATCAGATTTCAGTCAGTCTGCACTTAAAGATCAAAATATTAATGTAGAAACATATTTTCACTAAGCTATTCAGTTTAAAACGTAAACCGCAGCATCAGATGGTATCAAGATTCTGTATTTTCTTCAGTTTTTTTTAAGCTTTAAATGCTTTTGTTTAATTAAGCTTAATATACCTGAGGGAACATTCATAATGAGAACAGTAATTTTTAGTTTCTTAGTGTGTGTTGCTGTGGAAATCCACAAGTTTTCAGATGGATGGTACCTTATGGTTTTCTGGATTGAAAGTTTGCAGCAGATTTCTGATCATTTTGAAGACTCAACACCGATGAATTACTTGGTGCTGTCTGTCTCCAGACTTTTTATTTGTGCTGTTAGGAAGAAAGTGTCAGTGGAAGGAGAGTGACCCTTCCCATAGGCTGTTTTCATACTTCTCTTGAAGGGGGTAGAACCGGCTCTGCCTTGGAATGTGTGTCGACACCCATAACCCTGATCATGTGATGGCCTGGAGCCCTCTGGGTCCTTTGGTGACCTTTAGGGTCAGCAAAACTCATCTCATTGGTCAGCAGAATGCAGGCACCTCTGAAATGCCTCTTAAGGCTGACTTTGAGTGATTGGTGCTTCATCAAAGTAAATTCAGTTGAATTTCTAAAGCTTGCTTATGGTCAAAGCTGTATAGATTATATTTTTAATCATACATTTTTCTTTTAATTAAACTTCTTCCTAAATGTTTTGTGTTATAGCTAATGATAATCTCTCTTTCACCAGAAGGAACTTATTAGTTTTAATTGTAGGTTGATTACTAGCATCAAGTATCAAGTTTTAAAAAAAAAAATATGATAATCATCTTAGCAAGTGTCCAAAGAATGCACCCCTTTTCCTCCTTGTTGCTGTGCACTGCATATCAACTGGCCGAAAGACAGCCAGCTTATAAACACATTAAGCAATAGAAAACTAAAAATTAGTTTAGCATAGTTTTTCAATGTTGTTATGCATCAAATAATACATCTATTTAACATTATCATTTTATCTTTAATAATGTATGTAATATGTTATAGGTAGAAGTAACTGATTCATTTTGCTTTTAAATAAAGCAAATGTTCCCTAAGCGATTACCGTAATTTCCGGACTATAAGCCGCGACTTTTGTCTCATGCTTGCAGCCCTGCGGCTTATACAGTGATGCGGCTTATTTATGCATTTTTTTCTAACGGCCACCAGGGGCGCTCGAGCAGAAAAGGTAAGAGTGAGAAAGGGGGAATATATGTGTAGAGGAAGACGCAAGTTGTAACACGTCTCAGTGCTCAGGAGGAAGATGAAGACGGCTCTCAGTGACTTTTACCGGTATGTTTTTTTTAACCAGCCCTGTTAGTG
>CAEGAG010247345.1:0-58038 GCA_903067065.1 Brachyrhaphis terrabensis | reverse complement strand
TAGAACATGAAGAACAAGTGTAGAGAGTTTGAAAGCTCTAACATATTGTATGCCAAAAATACCGGCTGTCAAATTTGTGTGTTTTTTTCCGAGGAAAAAAATCTGAATTTTTGGACATGTTTGAAGACTCATAACTCAAGTTGTGAACCACCTACAGAGTTCATACACATATCTCCAGAAACTAGAAGAAAAGAGCTTTCAAATGAGATAAACCATAAGCATGTGGGAGTTAGTATACTATTTTTGTGACCATTGGCATTTGGGAATGTAAAACAATTGTGCATAAGCTTCTGGCGGGTGGAGGTAAACAGGTTTTAACAGTGAATTGGGTCAAATGTCCCTCCACATCGGATCGTACTACGTGAGTATTGAATGTTCTTGTTTACCGGGATCACTCTCTCCAAGCAAACATTGAAATTCTTCTTCTGGTCAAACTTCAGTTTCTTGAGCGCCACCCGTGTCTCTCCAATGAACTCATTATGTCCAAACTTGTCCTCGTCGCTCACCGACAGCCTGCGGGAAGACCACCACGAGTTCTACAAATCCTTCCAATTCCAAACCGGCTTCCCAGTAACGCAGGTAAAGGTGATCCATGGTACCTGAGTGTTTTGCGTTGCATCTCGTCGTCGGTGATGCCGTGGTAGATCAGCGTCTCGTTCCACACGGGGTTCAGGGTGTTTTTAAGCGTCTTGGTGCGAAGCTTGTTGGACTTAGAACAAAACAGAACAGAGTCTTTCTAAGAAAGGAGGAAACGCTAAAGATTGACTGAGAAACCACAAGGCTAATATATTAGAATAGAAAACAAATCTCATGTTTTAGCTTGTAAAAGAGTTCAATCACATTTATTGCATCCTTGAACTTTTAACTGATTAACTTGTTGCAATAAATATGTTGATAAATACCTTACTGGCTCCGGGTAGCAGATGCAGCTTTACATACGGATCTGCCAGTCCATTGGAATCCATTGGTTTCAAACCCTAAACGTAAAAAATGTGAGTTTAGATGACCTTACTACTTTGCCTTGTCCAGTTTGTCCCAGTTTTCTTCTCCATCTTCACCTCATCTCATTTTGCATTACAAGGTTTTATTTTAATTTCTTTTATCTTTCCAGTATGCTGTTTTTTTTATCTTACCCTTTTCTAGTTACAAATTGTCTGCCTTTCTTGCCTTGCCTTTTCATTTAGCTTTGCCCTTTCTCTTCAAGACACAATCCTTTTATTTTTATCCAAATCCAACTTATTTTTAAAACCTCATTTCTCATTGTTGCTCCGTGAACAGCTGAAACCAGATATTTACATCCTCCTTTTTGTTTTTGGTCAGGGTTATCAAAACGGTTTATATTTGCTAAAGGGCAGAAGAACGACAGAATTTTTCGAGAATTTTCTTTAAAACATCAGATTGTTGTCGTGACAATGTCTTCATAACTGTTCCATCAAAGCATTGTAATATATTTCATTCTTGTGATGAATGGTTACAGGCAGTACAGCCTTGAGGAACACTTGTGTTCAATTTGCTACAATGAAATGTCCTTTTTTTTCTTTTTCTTTTTTCTTAAACTGCTTTTGTGTGTCTATTTTTTGACTGTCTTGAACTTTGAAGAAAATTCACTTTCTTGGAGTAACGCAGACAGAAGGGTTGCATTGCTATATCTGATGAGGAGATGTTGTTAAAGTCCATTTGTAATGTTTGTGCTTCATCCGTTCTGTCTTGTGTTAAAACCCTTTTCTTAACATATTAATGTTTCTCTGTTTGAACTTGAGCTTTTATTTATTGTTCTTTATTTGTTTGTATTTTATCTTTTTCAACTGTCTCGTCGTTTCTTCTGTCTTATCGTCTACATTTCTAGTAACTCTACTCATTTTGCTGATTTCTGTTTAATATTTCCTTCAAGGATTTTCATCCTGGCACAACTCCTTCAGCTGTTGTCTTGAATTGTCAGACAATTCAAGAACTTCAAGGTCAGACAAGGTCAGGTCAAGACCTTGAAAAATCTTGACCAGACAATTCAAGTCTTTGGTTAGTTTGGTCTTTGATTAGTTTGGTGTTCTGTCTTTCCTCTTTTTGCCTCGTCTCTTTCTGTGCTCTCTCATGTGAGGTTTTCTCTTCTTTTCCTACTGTACAAGGCAACCCTTTGGCTCTGTTTTCTTTTGTTAATCGCCTCCTGTCTCCTCTTATATTGTTTCAGTCTCGTTACATCCTCCCCGTCTTCTGTTGCTTTGTCGAGTCTCTTACATCTGCTTGTTTTGTCTCTTGTTGTCCTGCCTCGTTACGTCTCTTTCCCTTCCTCTTTTATCTGCTCATGTTGAACCATCTGGCCTTGTTGTGTCTCATTGAATCTTGTTTTATTTGTCCCGTCTCGTCATGTCCTGTTTGATCTCGCCCCATTTTAACATGTTTATTGATTTAGCCACGCTCCGTATTGTCTTGCTGTCCTCTCCTGACTTGTCTTGCTCTACTTTTTCTCTTTTGTTTTCTCAGCTTAACCAAATGTTGGTCTTTTTTTTTTCTTTTGCAGTTGTTCACTGTCATTTTTACAGTTCTGTCAATGTATATATATAATTTAAAAAAACTCAACAAACCACTGTTAAAATGCATGTTACTGCTAATGTGAAAACCTAGGCCATGATAAAACCTTTTTATAACTTTAATGTGACGTATGTCCTGCACAATTCAAAAGAAAAACTTTTTTTTTCTTTCTGTACACTGAAACTGACAGCTATGGAGTCCCATAAGGGTCATGGGGGGATTTTATTTCTTTTGTGTTACCTCATTCTCATTCCCACATAATAAGTTTTGCATTCCCTCACAACACAGTGATGAATTTAATAGTCAGTTCATGCAGTATATTGAATACTGAAAGATTTTCTCTTACAATTGAATCTTTTTGTAAGGAATGCTATGTTAAAATATTGTTTGTGAGTTATCTAAAGTTTTATTTTTGGATAAAACTTTCATCCATTTGGATAAGGGCACCACAAAGCTATGTGCAAAATACCAAAGGAAAACTGGTCAAACATGGGTTCTCCATCTCCACTCTAAAACACAAACAAGAAGGAACAGAAGAAATAAGAAACGCATCCAAATTTTTTGATGTGTCTTCACGGGGTATTATTGCTATCTCATAGTTTTGGTTGTGCCTGTTAGTTTTCTTGTTAGGGTCGTTTTCATGCACAGTCCTGTCTTCGCTGAAAGATATTACGCAAACATGAACTTAAAAGACCTGCGACAGACTGGCGACCTATCCAGGGTTTACCCCGCCTCTCGCCCGGAACGCAGCTGAAGATAGGCACCAGCAACTCCCGACCCCACAAGGGATAAGGGTGCAAGAAAATGGATGGATGGATGGATGAACTTAAAAGACGGATTTTGAAACAATTTTCTGCACCAAAGGGTTAAGATTGTTATCACGTTTTCAATGTGTATCTTTTGAGGGGTACATACGTACAATTTTAAATTATCATTTGTTATCAATGTGACTGAATACAAAATAGACCAGCGTGCATTCGCAAATTTATTGCGAGGTAACGCAAAAGAAAAAAATAAATCTCCCCATAACCACTAGGGGGCTCTGCAGACAGAACTCTACTTGTTATAGGCAGAAGTTTAACTCACAGTTGTAATTTATCCTGAGAGTTTGTAAGCTGCTCAGCAGATTTAACTCAAATCTAAAATGTTGACTAACTTTAAGGCACCTTTTCAACTTTTGTTTCTAAGTTAAAGGACTTACAATTCACTACACTGAAACAGATTTATTTGATTTTCAGCTAAACTGTGAAGGATGTCCTATTAAAAAGGGAAAAAGTACTGAAATGACTCATTTTGTACTTTTTACATCACAAAACATTTGAGTGACGTCATCCTGTTCAGGTATATTTACTTTGTCTTGTTGTGCCACCATTTTGTTTTTCCTGTACATGTGGTTTTGTGTTCACCTTAGCTTTAATGATGCAGCAGTGTAGAGCATGATTCTCCTGTTCATAAAGCAGGCTGAACTCTAGAGATCCCAGCGTGGCTGGAAGAATAACGACACAGATGTGCAATATACATTTGCAACTGAAAGTAGATTTTAAAAGCAAAAAAAAAGGAAAAATTTTGATATTTTTTGAACAAATGTTTTGCAAGGACGAGTTTCAACCGTCTTACTGGCATCGTCCGAGTCATAGTCATTGTCGTCGTTCTCTGTGTGATCTGGAGCGGGTTTCTGAGTTGTGGCGTTGTTGGAAGGTGGATTCGCAGGTGGAGTGATCCTGGTTGCAGGGATGTAAGGGGGACCTGAGGAGACGACAGGTTGCCACTTGCTCTCCAGATCCGCTGTTGGAACTGCAGACATGGTAAGTCTTTTCTTAGAAAGTGCTAGCTGAAATGTTTGGACCCCCCTGCAATCCCCCTGCAGTGTTGAGCTTATTCTTAGAGGGAGGAGTGTGATTTTACCTGGGGTGGGTGCCGTCTGCTGCGTATTTGCCTGAGGTGCTTTGGACGCCAACACATGTCTCTCTGTCTTGGTTCCAGCAGCCTGAGTAGAATGAGTCTCATCACAGCTGTCAGTTGTTGTTCTTGCTGTCTGCTCCCATTGTTCTGACGCACTGGACTGCTTCTGCTGAGGCTCTGAGGAGACAAAGGAAGATGATCAGAGCTGCCACAGTCGTCGGCACCACGGCAGCTACGTCAAAGCTGCTGCTCCGATAGATGGATCAGTAATGGCTGCTGGGAGTGGGAACGGTAACAATCACCAGTGCATTCTGGATCCAGTATCACGCACATACCTGTTCAGGAAAACACGCTCATTAGTACCAGTAGCTACGTTTCATTTAACAACAGAGTTGAAAGTATAAAAATAAATTTGCTTCATGGAAACGCGGAAATTTGGAAAAAACTGGCGCGCTGCGCTAAAAAGTTTCTCCACTAGGATGAGGTGGTTATTTGGCCACATCAGCAAAGACGTATTTTGCAAAACTGCAACTTTTTTTTTTTTTTGCATGATATTAATCACGTGATAAACAGCCAGATGTTATTACCGGTAGAAACGACAAAGAAGACAACAGGAAGTGGCAAGAGGTTTTGTTTGTTTTTTGGATAATGTGCAGCTGGCTCCAAAAGTTGTGTGTCATTTGAACATGTTGAATCTGTAGCTCTTATGTAAAATCACTGCATACGTATAGCCACCCCCAAGTAGGCGGGGCTTGTCGCTCCAACACCTGAATAAGATGCCAAGGTCTCCTCTGATGGCTGATAGATGATGAGCGCCGCGGCTGAATTATGAACATATCTCATGTAGCTGTTCACATCCGTAGCTGCCAAGATTTTTAATGACTTATCAGGTGGACAAACTTCTTCACATGTGATTTTAACTTAATTCCTTATTTAATGGAAACACCTCAGTTACGAAATCTTATGAATTTTGCTTAAGCAACTAATTTTAGCTGTTTATAAGTTCATACAATGTATGAAATATAAACATGCATGGATCCACATTTCCTGTTTTTGCAAAATGCATCTGTTGTCAAATCAATACCCTTTTGAAATCTAATATTCATTTTAAACAATGCATATTCAAGTCTGATTTTTTAATTCTTCTTCTGACATTGCAGTTAATCTTTTACATTTCCAAACACACACCAGGACAAAGTTAATGACTCTGTTCAGTTGAGCAATCCAGTCTGACACAACATTAGGCGTGTTTGTGATGAGTGTGTCTCCATGTTTTGTGTTGTAATCAGGTCTGTCATAGTTCATCAGAATTCCATGTTTATCCCTCTATGTGTCTGGAAAGAACAGAAAACATATTTATGGTTTGCTGTGAATGAAAACAGATTTAAAAATTCAAGGACTGACATGAATTGGCCGAGGCAGATGCTGTAAAAGAGGTGCTGTGGTTATGTATTCATGCCTTTATTCAGATATTGCAGTATGCCAGATTAAAACTTTCCTGAATCAATCAAGAAAAGGCCTTCAAAAGGAAATATAATAGAGCTGGTATTATCAGCAGGAAGCAAATCATCTCAGCTGAACTTATGCAACACTACACCTCCCACATATGAAGAGCTGACTTCTCTTTTTTTTTTTAGTTCTTTTTTAATTAAATAATTGTTTTGCCATAATTATTTTTCATGGCTACACCACACGAGCCCCCTGCTTTTGTTGCCTCTCAATTAATTACACTGAGAAAACGAAACTGTCTGTGAAGGATTAAATGAAGAGCATAAGAATGTAAGCTAGGTTAGCTGTTTTAAGCAGCAAGCAGGGGACGCTAACACATGGTGCTAACTTCCCACTGACTGCACATGCATTGAAGCCATAGAAAACTTGTTCAGGGCAAAATTTATAGATACTTTTTTTTTTTTTTTCCTGGTGTTTATGCTCTCCCCCTGTTGTCATGGTGCCCTGGGCAACTGCCCAAATGGCGCACGTTAAAAACTGACAGTGAAATATTAAAACAGAGTTTATCATTTTGCGAAAGTCGACCCAGGAAACATAGCACGTCATTCAGAAACACAGATTGGCTACAACCAAACCAATAATCAATGATTCAATTAAAATTAAGAATTTTATTTTATTTTGTATATTTAAATTATCTTTGAGTTCTAGTGTTGTGTGTTCTTTACAAAATTATAGTTTATTTGTCTTTTGAGAGAGCAAAATTTTATGACAGTCCCTTTGTCAGTACATTACTTGAAAATAGTCTCAAAACAACAAAATTATGGTTTATCGCAATAATTCCTGGGACAATTTATCGTCCAGCACATTTTTTTATTTGACAGGCCTCGCTACAAGAGATACGTATCCTTAACCCTTATAACACCTGACCAATGAATGTCGGACGCTACGTAAACAAGCCTTTATAGTTAGAATCATGTTTCCAAATCAAACTGTGGGTGACAAGTAAGTGGAATAGTTAGTGTTTTGTTTTACCATTAGTCTGATGACTTGGTCTGTGACCCTGTGACCGGCCTGGACCGGTGTTGTCCTCTGAGTTGGACCGAGGTCTGGAGAGAGGCAGTGGGGAGGGCAGGCCCTGCTGATCTCTTCCTTTATAAAACCAGGCCCCCGAACGTTTCTGTACCTGCAAAGTCGCACAATAAAACCATTAGCATGAGCCCAACGAGGACTGAAACAATCCACCGAACATAATAACACAGCAAAGAGCTGAGGTTAAAATCCATTTTTTTAAATGATTTTTTTGATGTGTGGTCCACCGTTCAAAAGATCTCAGGACAGGTAAGATTGTAAACTAGAAGAACAAAAAACAAATGATCTGAATCCTGCAAGGCCAGATGTTTACTGTTTGACAGAAAGTTCTGCAACCTCTACCAAGTTTGTACTTTCCTCATCAACTTACTGTTTTACTTCTTGCCCTCTGATGGAGGATCTAAGTACTACGTGTCCTAACTGAATATTTAATTTCTCAATTATTTGTAAAGTCGCTTTGAGAAGTAACATGTTTTTAAGGCTCAAACATTTGCTACATTTGCTTTTATTGTTTTCTTTCTTCTTTTAACAAATTTGGGGTTGACATTTTAACACTTTTGAGATCCAGTGTACGCTATGATTGACAAGAATCCATAGCTAAGTATTCCCTATATGCTGCAAACACCAACCTACAGATGTTACATTTGATTTATCTTCTTCTAAAGTGCCATTTTAAAAGCATAGGTTAATAACTCATGCACAATTTTAAAAAAAATTTTTTATGTACTTTACATAATATAGTGACATAAACCACAGTAAAACATGTTACCAATGGCACCACAGGGTTTTATATTGATATAGTTAGTCTGTGTGATAAGAGAGAGCTTCAGGCTCTTAAAGACACAGTCACACACATTGTCAAGAAGGTATTGTGTAACAATATCACAAGGACAGCATAAAGCAGGACATTTTAATTTTCCCTCATCTGAATCTTATTATCCTCAATCATTTTCAAAATTAAATAGTCCTAAATATATCATTACTTCCTCCCTATTTTTGATATCTACAGTCTGTTAATGGAAGCCAATTTTCCAGGTCAGTGGGCAGTGAAATACTATTGTGTGCAAAAGCATGGGTGTAAAGGCGAGAAAACGGTTCGTTTCACAGGATAAGCTGAGCTTCTGCTGGCAGAGCGGTGACATAATGCCGTGAATCAGTCCGGAGGTCCAAAACCTCCTGGCTTCTCCTCCGTCCCAGCAGCTCACCTCTTGCTGCTCGTTGCAGATCCAGCAGAGCCACATCGGACAAGTCCTGCTGTTAATCCAAATTCCGCATTTGCTGCACATGTGCTGCAGGAAGACAAGTGCACACACATCAACATAGGGAGAGGGAGAGAGAGGATTTAGTGAAACATGGCAGGTGCACAAAGCACATACATTTTCACAGTTCATATGGCATTAACCCCCTACTTGAGTAGTGGGAGGAACATGAGGCAGAGTGTCACACAGAGGGCCTGGGAATATCAGAACACGGACCGCTGACTGCGCAGAACCTTCACAGAACCGCACAGAACTGTTCAACGTGTTGTAGAAAATAGAAGGAGAGGAATGACTGCTGAGTTAAGAAAAAAAAACTGAACATTCGCTTAAGTAGGGAAGATGGGACCCAGCTGACTAGCTGCTGCTCAGGGCCCTCACACCACCAGGGGGCCCCCAAGAGCACCAAGCTAGCATGACAAAAAAAAAAAAAAAAAATGCTATTACACTTGGAAAAATAATGTCTACATTATTCATATAGCTGGAACACATATAATAGGGTGATCTCTTCCTGTATTTGTTTGCTGCCACTGTAGGGAAAATGTAAGATTTTAATCTTGTTAACTTGTTTTCTTAAAATTCAGTGTTTGTTTCCTGATTTTGCTGTCAAATAGTTAAAATGACGGGGCACACTTAAGTACCTCTCTACATTTTAAAATCCAAATATTTCTGAGTTTGCTGCTCCTGTAAGGTTAAAATCAACAGCTGTAACACCCATACATTAGGCATGTTGCACACTTAGAGCAGCCTTGGAGTGATGAATTATCTGGTGTTGACCTGTTGGTATCAGGGGCCCCAAATGAAAATCCACCTAGGGCTCCAAAAAGGGGGATTTTTGGGAATTAAATAAGGCATCATGAGGTTCATTTGTGTGGACAGGTTTGTAATTTAGAGCTATTTTTAAACAGTGAATTAGATTGTTAAATTGATAATACTTTATAATCAATACAATGATGTTAATTGGGAATCATGTAAAAACAATTCGCTCATGTTTTGTCGCAGACTGTAATGTGTGGGACCTCAGATCTCCGTTTTCCTGACTACACACACTCCATATGTGTTTTGATTTGAGAAAACACATATGGAGTTTTCTCAAATCTCCACAATGGTTAGGAACAATGACCCTGAAGGGTTTAGGTTAGTTACTCTGACCTTAGTATTTGCTTCATAGAGATGCTCTTATTATAGCCTGTCTGAGCTTGAAGTTAAGATAAATTGACAGAACTGTGAATCCTTGCTGTACACAGCCAAAGCATTGCATTTTACTTGTATTTTTGGTCTAATTTCTAGTTCATTTGAAATAAGAAAACTAACTTACAAGTAACTTTTCATCAATATAGACGATGTTGTTGTAAGTCAGTAATACTTTAATACTGATGAAAAAGTACGAGTTCCACTGACAGATTATTAACCAGAACTTTTTCATCAATATTAAGGAATTATTGACTTAAAACAAGATCCTACAACTTACTAGAAAGCTGTATGTCACACTTTTTCAACCTTTTGGTGTAAATATGCTGAAATTTGTGGTTTTAATGAGTCAAAAACTGGAAAATTCAAACTACCAAACTGCATTAAAAAAAACAAAAAAAACTCTTGTTAATCCAGCATTTCAAACAGAAATCCATCCTCTGGGAGAATCTGCCTTTGTGTACAGCAGACTCTCCGTCGTGTTTGTCGCTAGAATAACAACTGTACCTTTTTGCACTGCGAACAGAGAACAGCTGTGACCCCCTGGGCTCCGAAGGACGTCCCACAAAGCAGGCAGCGAGACTGTCCGTCACCACACGCCGTCTTCTTAATGCTGTCCAGGCGACTGGACAGACGCCTAAGAGAACATCCGAAAATGTATCAGCACAGTGACACAAGCACGCCTCTGGGTTTTCACACCAAAACATTAACGGACAACGGCGAGGCTTTCTGGACAGAATCCAGAACAGCAGAGGCAGCATTTCCCCGTCTCACTCGATGCGCTGCTGCTCCATGGCCTCCATCATGGCGGCGCGGGCCAGAACGCCGTTGATGATCTCCTTCTCCTCATCTGTAAGGTCGCCTCCCAGGGCGCCGCCAGACACGTTCATCATCCACCCTGTCCTGCTGACATGAAACACACACACCAAAATAGATACAAAATTGGCAAGTAGCTAAAACATTTTTTAAAAATAAGCTAAATGTGCTGAAATTGTATCAGTACAAAGAGTTGGACGTTAAAATCTGAGGACAGGAGCAGAGCTGGAAGCATGTTGGAGTTTCACTAATGCTGAGCTATAGTGGAAAACGTCACACAGAGATTAAAAAGTTGTGGGGAAGACAAAGAATCAGAAAGAAGGAAAATGCCTTGATCCAAACTCATGTTTTATCACAAAGTCTCCGTATTGTTACTGACCGTAACATTTCCTTTAATGACTCCAAATTTGTGTTTGTTGGAGTTCTTTGGTCGTCAAGCTGATCTGCGGGTCTACAAGTACAGTGACTCTAAAAAGTGTTGAAATATAAGGTTCTGCTGCTGGAAGACCATGGCAAAGCCTTTCCAAATGTTTCCATGTTTAATCTGCGTCTCATTTAAGAGAAATACAAATCTGTTGAGAAGTGAAAAAATTAAAATAATATTTTCTATATTATATTATATATTATATTTTCTAGCAGTGAGTATATGAGCATGATTGTTAGCACTAGGATCCTCCTATTGGCTCTGATTGGTTGTTTTGGACCAGGAGCGGTATATTTTTGCAGACAGCAGTAGCAGCTCAGAGATGAGGTGGAGGACCTTGATTTTTTCACATTTTATTTGTCTTATACTGTCACAACATAGTGACAGGGTTTTTATTTATTTTTTTTGTGAGAGTTACATACTGCAGCTTTAATCCGAAATACAAGGATTTGCAGTAATCTAGGGAGGATGCAGAAGGAAATGCTGCTTCTAGTACGTAATAAGGTTGGACAGATCATATTTTTGTAATGTTTCTTAGCTGAATCTTTTCAGACTGAACAGAAGACATAATCTGTGAGTCATAGGTTAAGGATAAGGGTAAGCCGACTACATAGCTCCAGGGTCGACTATTTCCTTTTTTTTCTTTACCTCATTTTACTTCTTTTTCTTTAAACTATTTTTTGTAAATTATGCCTAAAGTTCTCAGACCTGTTGATGGTTTTTATTGACTGTTGCAACCGGATATGGACGCTTGGGCCGGGAACCCAAACCATAAAGTCGATATGGTGAGAGAATTATGGAGTTCTAGGTGCGAGGCAGAGTAAATGTCTGAGTGAATTGTGTTTCTCTCTCCATCTTGAAGTGTTTATCTTTCAGCTCTAACAGTGTGATGGTCGGATGAGCTGACTAATGCTGCTGATGTTGATAATTGGCTGGAAGATGCCCGGCATTAATTGACTTTGAGGTTTAAGCTCTCTGACAGAGCAGAACTCACTTCTCCTGCCAGCTTAAATCATTTGCAGTTGGTTTTTGAACTGAGACCATAAAGCTGTTTTATTTTATTTTTTGTGCACCGAAGGATCAGTTAGCTGTAATTTTGCGGCTTCCAGTGGCATTAGGATGCTTTCAAGCAGAGTTTGGCTGGGCCGTCCTGGGTTTCTATTAGACTTCATATCCAGCACTGGAAAACAGGATGAGCAGAAACAAACAAAACACAACAGACTTGGACTCAACATCGCTAATATACTACATTCTAAAGTTATTAAAATAAAGATTAGAGTGCACAAGTGTGCTAAATATTATGCTATCTATCAAATCAATGCAGTTTTAATCTGTTTACTGCCAAATTATATCAATCAGTCCCTCCAGTTTCTTGAGAATAATTGTGGAAATTCACCCAAAAATCAAAAAATCTCCACACTTTTCGGTAAATAGCGCAAATCTTTCCAAATTAATACCACAAACACTTTGATTTTTATTGCAAAAAAAAAAATAAAAAATCACAAAAAGTGTCACAAAATCCTGGAGGGACTGAAAAGATGTTCAATAACATTGTTTAATTTTAAGAATTCATTGATATTGTAATAGTTTGTGAACAGGTTTTATCGACACATTCAGGCACAACCGGCCCTTTAAGAGCTTTCATGATCTTGATTTGGCCCAAAATGAAAATGAGTTTGACACCGCTGCCTTAGAGGGTTGAGAAGCGCGATAGAAGTCTGACGTCATTTCATAATCTTAAATTAGCATCACTCATACCTCCCACCTCTCTGATTCACTCAGTTTGTTCAACTCAAGTCCTTTTGTTCCCATCTTCCCCTCCGTTACGACAGGTGTGCTGCAGGGCTCTGTCCTGGGACCGTCATTTTTTAGAATTTACCTTCTTCCCTCTTGGCAATGTTTTCTGGACATTTAACATTCTTTCTTACTCCTATGTGGATGACACCCAGCTCCTTCTTCCCATCCCATTTCCTAACTTCCTTTTTATCAGAAATACAATCCTGATTCACCTCTAAAGTCCTTAAACTGAACACACACATATGTGTAAACAAAGAGGCACATTCTGATCATCCCTATCAAAATTTTCTGCTCACTGCTCAGTGTTAACATCCACAACAACTTTTTGAAGACATTTGATTGAAATGTAATTTCTATTTGGAGACAAAGTACCTCTGAATTTTAATTAAACGTCTGTTGGTGTGCCAGTGCCGCCACAATGACACTCCCTTGCTTTCTTCAGCAAAATCTCGCAGTGCTGCATCCATGACAAAGTCTTGTGTTGCATTAGAAAACAGATACACTTTCACAAATATGGAATGCTGTTACAAATGCATGTAAAATGGGATTCTTTTCATAGAAAAATAATAATGATAAAAACAACTGCTGTCAGACCGGGCAGGAGAAAAAAAGGACGGAGAGCCGCTACTTTTACTCATCTCAGCTCTGTCACATCTACAGCTATTTGCGCTGCTGGCCATTAAAATCCTAAAAATCTGCAGCTGGTGACCGCGCGCTGCTGTGTGTTTGAGCGCGTTAATTAGGGCTGGCTGTGGAAAGTGACCCTGCAGAAGCTAACAACGTGTGGTCAGCAGCAGCAGCGTGCCTGGAGACATTCTCACCACTCATTATCTTCTCATTAGAACAATGATAGGAAGAAAGCAACTTCTCACCTCTGGCCCAAGCAGGCCTGCAGGGCCAAGAGAATCTTATTGTTGACAATTAAGGGAACGTGTAGAGGGAAGCTTGCTCGAGTTCAGAGCCTGCATAATGTTATCCTTTTTTGCGAAAGACTCCCGAGATTAGCTGCTTGACCCCGTGTCCACCGAATGTCACACAGGAGACATTCCTATGTGACATTCCGACTACAATTTCCCAAAAAGGCAACAGTAGTCACTTCCAAGTAGGCGGGGCTTGTCGCTCCAACCCCTAAATAAGCCGCCGACATCTCCCCTGATTGGTTGTTAGATGATGAGCGCCATGACTGAATTATGAATATATCTCATTTAACTGTTTACATCTGTCATTACCAAGATTTGTAATGTTTTTTCGCATGTTGCATTAGAAAAGGTTAATGGAAACAGCAAAATTTGAAATAATTTAATAAATGTTGGGGTGTTTTCTGGATTTTAGTCCCAAAGAAGAGTTAATGTGCTAGATGGAAGATGGAAACACATTTACTGAATAAGTTCTGAAGTAGCGAACATTTCTCTGTTTATTACAGCTGTGCATAACGTCGACATCTGACATAATCACTCTGTTGATTCGCTCCAAACCAGAAGATGGAAACACACCTAATTAGCGTTTTCTTTTTTTTTGCAAAATTTTAAGTATGCATGACAATTATATAGTAAAATAGATATTGTTTGAATTACCTTAAGCTCCACTTTGGGGCCACACACTGATCTTTTATCCAACATAAATTAAAATCAGTGTTTTAAAGAAAAGCTTCCCAAAGAGCTGATATGAAATAAAATGGGTGGAGTTTAATGAGACTGGTGTCCCACCACACACACATTACTAATGGCAAGCTTACACACTCACTATTAGTGCCCTGATGTGATTTATTTTGCTTGTTTAATAATTAATCTGAATGGATCTTATTTCAGGGTGAAATGATAAACAGGATCGACCAACGTACGGTCTTCTGAGGGCTGTGTAATGATTCTGTGTAGACCACAAATCTAAATCAGTACAACGTTGGACCCCATATTGTTCTTTTCACTGACAAACTGAAGTCTCCATATAATGGATCATGTTAAGCACACATCCAAGTATTGATCATGTACCAACCTCCCCTTTATGCTCAATTTCAGAGTAAAGAGAATCATAAATATAGTATCGATATAGTAATAATATGCAGTGTTTACTGTATCTTTTTGACCTCCAAATTACACAACAGGCACTGGTGAGAACATCAGGACTACAAACATTGCAGGTCTTGATGATTAATTTTGGGTTTTTGCTGAAACCTGATTGGTTGGTTCATACTACAAATTAAATCGGTCGCAGTCAGACATCTGTGTGAACGGTTTACAAACCCAAAGCGTACGATGAAAAAGAACTTAGAACATCACGCAGCAGAGCACTGTTTACTGACGTAATCTGGCTTCTTCTGTTGCAGAATTATGATGCAAAAGTCAAATTAAATGCGATGGAACCATTCAGACTGCTGTCGCTTTGCGAACAGTCGGATACATATTCCATTTAGTGCTACATATGGAAGTTGCACAGATTGGAAATTTTTCAGGGGTGAAAAGATTGCAGCTGGGCCAATCAGTCTGCCATAAAAAAGTCAGATATAGGTGACAAGTTGGGAAAAAAAGAGGATTTGCCTGCTGTTTGATCATGGCCTAACTTTAACAAAAATTGTCGATTTGTCTCTGTTTCTGGTGGATTGTTGGTTAAAACAAGCTTGTTTGCAGTGAATTAGGAAGAGTATCCAGAACCTTTACACATTCAAGAGCAGCAAAGCTCTTAAGATTACTCAAGTAAGAGTAAGAAATTTGGCAAAGAAAAACTACTCCTAAAAATTAAGTTTTTTCAAAAAAGTTACTTAAGAAAATGTAACAGAGTAAAAGTAACCGAACTACTCACCTCTTCTTGACATTAGAGGGTGCGTACTGTAAGCTACACACTAAACACAGCTGTCGATTATAAATTATACACTACTGAATAATGAACTCCCCTCTAATGGACAGAAACCACTTATAGTATTTTATGCATCGTAGATTGTACACTGACTGTTTTCATCAATCCATCAATCGGCGATACACACACACACACACCTGAACACACTCATGTGGGCCCAATCATTACCGACTGGAGCTCTGCTGTACACAGTACAGAACAAAAACTGCTCGTACATGACAGCATATCAATATCTCTCCTGTTTTTGCCCCATTACTCTCAGTTTGTCTCACACACACAGCGGTCACAGCGGCGCTGATGCTATTACTGCAGAGCTGACTGGGACGGACCCCAGAGTCAAACGCTGATGTATTCCCGTGTGGTGATGTCATTTCCCAGTTCAGGACCATCAATTTCTCACAGCAGTTAAAATCTTCTCATTAAACAAAATACATTTACAACGTGAAGTAAAGTGAGAAGGAGGGATGGGCTTAGTTCTCTGACTCTAATAAAATACATAAACTATTTTATGTATTTTATCCCTGCCTTGTTTAAAAATCCTTTAAATAAATGTATCTTTTTTTGCAGTGAAAAAAAGATAAATTTTTTTCACTGCAGTGAATGTGTTTTGCTCATTATCTTAGAAAAAAAAAGTCTACATTTAATTTCTGTACATCTAATCAATGGAGAAAAACATCTCATGCTGATTGTTAGAAAAATAAAATAATAATTTGTAGGCAACAACTTCATGTATCTTGAGCATTGTCAAGAGGTCGAATAAAAAGCCACTTCAAGCATTTAGCATCCCCAGGTGAGTGAGTGAGCCCTTTTTAGATGTTGCTGAGCATTCACCATACTAACTTTAACTTTGAATTTATTTCTCTCCGTCAAGCAGATCAGTGACATCAAACCTGAGCAAAGAGAAGCTTGGGACAGACATCAGTCACAGTAAGGTTGACAGAGGAGCTGCGCGGTGGTGCAGTGGTTAACACCAGTGCCTCTCAGCTAGAAGGTCTGAAACTCCTTTTCAGTGTTTGTGTGTTCTTTTTACGAATGCACGGTTCAAAAGATTCGTTGGAGGTCAACTCAAAATTGGATTCAGGTGTGAATGTGTGCATCTCCGGGGCAACACTGTGATAGACTGGATGAGCGAATGAAGATGAAAAAGGTCTGTGACGAGCGGCGTCAACTGAGGAGGAGCTTTCTTTCTTTTTTTTACAACTGCAGCTGTGGTTTGGAAAACTTGATTTTCCAAACCACAGCTAATCTTGTTGCTCTGACCAGGTTTAGGCAGGTAGGTCAACACACCTGCCTTAATTGAAAAATTTGGTTTTTTCTCTTTATAAATGGGTCACGGTATCATATATTCATACCCGAGGAAAAGGGGTTTAATGGATTACAAGTTAAACTTCTAATCCATGATGAAAACAAATAAAAAAATGTAAATTAAAAAATGTCTCAGATTAATTTTTTTAATGGCGAATTTGTTAATTCTCTGTGGGGTGGGATATATTCCCCACAGGAAATGTTAAAGAGTGGATAAAAAAATTTCAGCCCAAATTGGTCGGTCCATCAACACACACAAAAAAAAAACGTAAAAAACGAGACCAACTATTTTTTTTCCTGTTCTGACAATGTTGCACATTGTGAATTTTACATTGTGTATGTACTAAACATACACATAACACCACAGCAACACACCAGTTTCAATGATGTGAAAGGCATCTTCACATTTACAGTAGAGATTGTAAGATAGAAATTTGTTCTCATGGCTGAGAACACACCCCAGCACACAACTACTCACTGAAAATGTGTCAGAAAACTAACTCGATAATCTCTGCATAAAACCATGCAGTAAACACAGCAAACACTTCTAACGTTAACCTTTTTTGACTTATCTAATTCTTTTGCGTATCCTCACTGTCATTATCCACTCTAAGGTCAAATCAACATCATTTAAAGTGAAGTGTCCTTTCTGCCTCGGTATCTCTGCAGGTGCACCGGAGCAGATTTTCCTGCGACCGAGACCTGCGCCGGCCCGTTACTAACTTTAATACAAATTGACACGCAAATAAACATGCACACAATCATTTCCTCTGACTCGTTCTCATGCACCCGGACACGAGGGTTTGCAGAGCGGCGACCTGTCACATGGAGTTAGCAGACTGCAGGGAAAGCATTGCAAATGGATGAGAATTAGCAGACAACTGAGCGACTTTAATTTCACACGACGGTGTGGGCTTTCCAAGAGCTCCGAGGCCGCTGGTCTAACGCACTCACACACACACCCCCACACAATAACACAAGTTATACTGTATGTTTCATAAGAGAGAAACGCATTATGGGCATGAATGTACCGCTATTTCCAACAGCCTGTGTAACCTTTCTGTGCTGTTATTAACGCCAGGAGACTTTCCCTGCTCCAAACTGCCTTGACTTTTGTTTCCATATTCATGTTTTCAAGATTAAATATGCTGACATATGTTCCAAGTAGATATTTATGCATGTATGAGGACAGAATATGAAATTATTTCACGCTCGACTGCAGTGCCGTGACAATGGATTGGCTCCATTACAGGGCGCCTCCATTTTCAAGTCACTCCTAAATGTTCTCGATCATCAAACAAATGTTAACATCAGCCAAAGATAACCTGGGGAAATACAAGAAAGGTGTTTTTCAATCATGATTTTATTTATTACGGGGAAAGGCCGTCTCAGCCAGTCAGCTCTGACACGATGAAACAGAACAGTGATGAAACCAATTAGCTCCACCTCAGTCTCCAACATATTAAATGTTCCCCTCGGTACGGTTGGCAAAAACTGATCAGGTCGACTCTTTTGAAAGGAGAGAGCCGTCTCTACGGTGGCCCAGAAGGAAAAACCCACTTCAACAATCCACTACACAAATTTGAAAGCATATTCACTGAAAATATATTCAGTAACACAATATGTTTAGATATTAACTAAGCACAACTACAAATGAAGAAAACAATGACATTAATAAAAATGTCCCTTTAGACGCCGCTGATTGGATGACACCACTTTTTTTTTCTGTCTGTCTGCCTAGCTAAACAAAGAGATTGGAAATGTCAGAATAATACAGCTCTGAAGTCAACCGTGGCTGCCAAATCATAAAAACAACGTACAGTCACCAATTAAGAAACCAGTAACCAGAGTGTCATCATCAATACACTTCATATATGTTGCTTCTGCTTATTATGGTTAAAATGCCACTAAAAAAATGTTGAATAGTGACTTGTTGAAGTGGGTTGCACTTCAGGGTCACCGCACCTCTCTCTCTCTCTCTCTCTCTGTGAGGAAAATATTCCTCGTGACTCAAAAACAGGCAGAAAATAATCCTTTAAAAAAGCAGCCGGAACGACTTAGGTGAGGCAGCACAGACTGCACCGATGTGCCACATCGGAAAGCTTGTTAGACCTGAAATGAGGTGAATCATCCCAGGAAAATAAATAATTTTCCTGGGCTTTGCTCTTCCACAACAGAGCCTCCCTCCCCCTTTATATATGGTACACAGAACATTCCCTAAGGAGTCCAAACACTCCCATCTGAGTTAGACAGGAATATTTCAACCCCCATTGTTTGTTTCCCTCGTCCATCTCCTCCAGCTCCCACTCGTTTCCCCACAGCTGTCACTTCTCAAACCTCGTCATGTCCAGTGACTTCATTCACCAGCCTCTCCACACACAGGCTTCAGTCTTATCGGACCCTTCAGCCATTCACCCTCACTCGTCCATCCGTTCAACACTATCTCGCCTCCCCCGTAGGTCCCCCCCCCCTCCATCTTGGACCCAGATTTGTCAGAATCGTGAGGAAGCAGCTTATGGGGCTTAACTTTACAAAGGCGCATCACCACCTACTTTATTCCCCTTCGGATCTGCAGTCCTTCATCACACATGCTTAAGTGCGCACAAGTGCAGTTCTGATGACTGCTGTGTGAAACCCATTATAGATGCATGAGCATAATCTGCTTCGTTAATCCCATCATGGTCGTCTCAAGGTTTGACATAATCGCATCACGAGTCAGGTGATCAACAGCAGGATGTTACTACTGGCAGAAACAACAAAGATGACAACAGGAAGTAGTAGGAGGGTGACAGATTGTTTTTGTTTTGTTTGTTTTTTTAGATAATGTTCAGCTGGCTCCACCAGAACTAACAGCTGTGTGTCACTCCAACGTGTTGAATCCATAACTGTTCTGTAAAATAACCGACTACAATTTCCCCAAAACGCCGCATACGTAGCATCTTCCAAGTGTAAGGGGCTTGTCTCTCCTATGTCTGAATACGTTTATTTCCATGTGGATTTCATTTAATTTTTCATTTAAAGGAAACACTGCACTTGCAAAAATTGTGTTTTCTCAACATTAGCAGGATATAGACAAAGATTTGAGCAAATTTGCAATGGAAATGCAGCTGTGTACTGAGCCATGTTTACGCAGTAAATAAACATGGATCCTTCTAGTTACATCAATTAGATGGGACAAGATTAAAGTTTGAGTTGATAAAAATCCAGATTTTGGTTTTCCTTGACTCTTTCCTCTTCAATTATGATTTAGTTTCGATTTATATTTTGTTGCATCACCAGACAGTGAACTGTCCCCTAAATCTACAACACTTTGAGCAATTTGACACTTTGCAAAATCACAAAGTGTCAATTTATCAAAAATATCTAACATTGTTGAGAAATTATTTTAGGGATTCCTCATGTTTTTTTCTAAGTAATATATTGTAGTTAACTGATTCAAAAATCTCAGAGGATTTGACTAAAACTGTCAAATAAAAAGCTGTCAGGCATCGTCTTCTTGCCCAAAACACTTCAGTGACTCACTTGACTGCTAGTCGGTAACGATGCTCTGCATCCCTGAATGCAAAATCCATTTTCATCCGCTGCTAAGGTTATGCTTACTTCCAGATTACTATTTGCTTTTATTATCTGCATTTACTGCTTTCAAAAACAAACAGCAAATTTAATTTCAAAAGTTGCCATTGCTCTCAACACAGCTGATTTTCAGGCATACAGTACGACGAATTCAGCGATGTAGCGTTGTTATGGCGAACAGTCTGCCTGCATGTCAGGATTATGAATGTTAAATGGGTTTATGTGTGGAGTACGATGTGAGTTGACAGATTGCTTGTCGGTCTGGATTCATGGTGAGCTGTGTCTTTAATTTAAGATCTCTGATGGAAGAGTGTTGCTCCATGTAATCCCTCATCATTCTCCTACTTCCTGCTGTCAGCTGCTCACAACATTAACAGTAAACTTAAAAGTAGAACATAGTAAGAGGAGTAAATGTATTGGCAGCAGCTTGACTGTGTTGCGTTTTTGCTCTATCCATCTGTGCGTGTGTGTGTGTGTGTGTCTAGAAGGGTGGGTTGCTTTGAATGTTTCTTTTTGTAGCACATTTACAATGTCTGCAGATAGAAACATAGATGACAAGAATTGCAGGAACAATCACTTGTTTACTTCCTGCTTTTCAAATGTGTCCCTGTGAAGACGTATTCTTAAATTCTTTAATTAAATCTGTTTGAGATGCTAATAATTTTGCCATTTTTTGCTAATTCACGCAAACATATGCGCAGTGACCCAACCGTACATCTTTGAAAAGCATTAGTAGTGCTTCCTGCACAGTCAACAAGGATGCAGAAAGTGGTTTTTGGATGGTATAAGTCAACAACAAAACACTTGTCTTTTCCAGCTGACCAAAAGTGCTGGAGCTCAACTCGGGTTGCTGGGCAACACGCCAGGCTTCATTGGGGTTGCTATGTGAGGGGCGGTTAACACCTCCAGGAAGCACAACATGCTACAAACACAAACGAGTTCTTGTTTTATATCATTTCTTATCAAGGTAAAATAATGAAAACTGTGAAGTGGAAGGAAAAGAATACATATTGAACCTTTTTATGAAAATGTAAAACTTTTCAGATTTTTATTTGTGAAAAAGAAATGAAAACCACGCGTGCTTCTTTGTCCACTTCACATACTATTTATTGTCACCTTCTAAAAATAATGGCCTCTTTGTTTTGCTCAAAGTGACTTTGGCAAGCAAAAAAACTAACAAAAAAAAGGAAATCACCAGCCATTATTTTTTAGGAAAGTGACGAGATGCTATTTTATTATTTTTCAGTCCCATAAAATCCCGGCAACATACATAAAAGTTTCGGTTGTTACACAACAAAATGTAAAACATTTAAACACACAAACTTTGAACAACTAACTAAATGCAAACCTAACAGTACTCCTCATTTCCAGCGTTACATTTTCCCGTCTTGGAGCTCAGCAAATCTGATCTACATGACTGAACAAGCATCAGTTAATTAAATGTACACTGACAAAAGACATTTTGTCGCAAAGATGTTTCGCTACCAAAAGCAGCTTTAAAGACAATTAAGACTTTAAATGCTGCCGTCTCAGAAACCACAGACACAGGCGGATTTTCCCTGACTTCAGCAGCCAGGAGGTGTTGAGCTGGCATTACGCGTTTCTGCTCAAGCACATTTGCTACATCACTCAGCACCTGAATGCTCATCAGCCAGTCTAATCCAGCAGCACCTTCCTCACTCACACCTCAGTCAATACAGCTGATTGAGGGCCAAAAGGGGGCATTCAGCTGGGATTACACGGAGCATGAGAAAGAAGAGAGGGTTCAAAAAAATCTCAACTGTGGCAGAGGATGATAGAGTGAATAAAAAACAAAAACTGAGCGCTATTGCGTTGCAAATCAATTCTACCCCTCTCTGCTCACACACAGAGTCACTGCCATCTTTCTTTCTCTCCTCTCATTTCTGCCCGTTCAGCCCTGAATGCTCCTCTGCCACTGCACGTTAGGCTGACAGCTCCGTGCCCCCTTCACTTTGAGGACTGACGGTTTGAAAACGGGAGCCGAAGTGGACGACAGCCCACCTCCTCTCAGATGCACGCCCAGTTTCACTGCCCAGTGCGAATAGGACAAAATACATCCTTTTGAATGCATTTCTAAGCATTTCATGTCCTCCAAATTGGGCGGCAACATTTCTGTTTCATGATTGATTCCATCAGATGAAAGTTATCAGAAGTTCAAATAAAACATTCATGACAGCGGCTATAAATATGATTCATACACAGCAGTATTGGGTTATGATTTGATCTTAAGGCCATTACGTAGCCGCAGGGCTCTGAAGCCTTAAAGGTCTAAATCTTATTTCTAGATCCAGAACAACTAGACATGAGCAAATCTATTTTTATTAAGCTTACTTACAATTGAAGAGCAAAAAAGGTACTTGCTACGATGTTTGTGTTTGTGAACCTACACTACTCTGATCTTTGACAGTTCAGTTTCACAGGCAGTCTAAGAAATAAAGTTAATTAGTCGTCGTGCTTCAGAAAATAAAAGGTTCTGTTTTCACACAAGAGTAACCAAACTGCATGAACTCAGTCTATAGTGCAACCAGATGGTCATCTGAACAACTGAGGTAAAAGTTACAGTCTTAATTCACAGCAGCAGACTGTGGAATATGACATCTGAAGCATTTTCATTAACCATAAAATTATGCAAACCCAGCACTTCAGAAAAAAACCAACAACTTTTTAGATAAAAAAGTTATTGTGAAATATTGAAGTTTCGCAACACTGCAATGGAAATACTTTTTTCACATCACACGCAAGCCCAGATTTTAGCATGGGCTTACAGGCTGCAGCCCGGGGCCCCGGCACTTCGGGGGCCCGAAAGATGCTTTGTATTTTTGTGAATGAATAAGGTCAGAATGTCTTAATTTTATTGCTGGCTAAGAGGATTTTGGCGGTGTTGTTGAAAAAATGTCTAATTTGTTCTGACAAACATCCATCATGAATGCTTGATTATTATTGGTCCAAGTCGGACGCTTCTTACGCTTTGGCGTGGAGCATCAGGGAGTCATTTCTCAAAATGACGGAGAACAGAATGAATGACAGCTCTTCTTTTTCTTTTGCAGGAATGAAAGAAAAAGAAGAGCGCAACCAAGCGGTGATGAAGAAAATATCCAAGCAAAGGGTTTTTTAAAACTCACATTGGACATGGAACAGAACCATCGTCCCTCTCCGCTTCTCAAGATGTTAGCCTTGCTAACAGCAGTTCTAAGGTCCACCAGAACCTGGACCTCTGACTGACACGGTGCCACTCAGAGGCAGCAGAGGGTGAACTTCTTTGCCAGGTGCAACAATGACCACCGATAATCCATACAGTACTGATCCTGCGCTTTGGCTAAAAACTGATGAGTTTGCGTGAGTTTACTGGGCTGAGCAAGAAGCAGGGAATATGGATGTTAATTTTAAAGCATATGGCGATGGGCCGACTGTAGAGTCCTGTCCTGACACGCAGCTAAATCCAGTCATCACCGAATAAAAGTGACCAGGTTTGGGTCTCAGAGGGGAAATAACCTGACTGTCCAAACTTGGTAAGAAAATAAACCTGATAATTACAGAGAAAGATACAGTTGATAAAAATTGAAGGAGGGAGGGAGACAGATGAAGATAGAGATGAAGAAGGATAAATAAATACTGTACATAGAGAACATTGTCAAATTGAATAGACATACTCAAGATGTTCAAGAATTTCTTTAATAACTATTTTGTTTGTAGTAATGATCTTTACATTAATTAAAGTTCACCAGTAGCAATTTTCTGGCCAATCACCGATCTTTAAAAATCTGACTTGCTGAAATTTGTTTGTGCTTGTGTGTGTGCAAAGTATAACAAAAAAGTTGGCAATCATGGAGGGACTGTTGTAAACCTTGCATGGAGAGATGACCTGATGGTTGGTACTGTCCATCAGTCTCTCATGGTGGACAGTGGCTGATTTATGTGGCCTTGTAGGTAGATAAGGTTTGTGGATAGGATCGGTTCCACAACTAAATCACGGCCAAGCGCCGACCACCCAAAAGGAAGAAAATCAGGGATATCGATATATGTAACTATAACGATGATTAAGTAGGGCCCGCACCTTGGCACAAGCCCAGGGGCCCACACCTTTCTAAGTCCGGCCCTGATCACACAAGTCACATGACTGGCTGGATGTTACTACTGGTGAAAACCAGGAAGAAGATGACAGGAAGTGGCAGGAGGATGATGGGCGAGCAGCTGTCTCCTCCACAGCCTTCACAGCATCACAGTTCATAAAAAACTGTCTTTCTAACATGTTAGCTCGTTTACAGCTGTTGATTTTTGATGTCTTATTGTGTGAACAATCTAACTCGCATGTGATTTTAATTTTATTTATTGCTTAATGGAAACCCGGCAATTACAAAATTTTATAATTTTTTTGACTGGCATGAGGAATAAATGAAAATAGCAAGATGGAAGAAATCAATAAGGAAAAGATCAAGACAGAAAATAAGTGAAACAAATCCAAATATATATGGATTGTAATCCTATTGAAATTTTGTGGAGTGCTCAGATTATCCTGTGATATCAAAATGAGGATTATTTTCAGCAGCTTATTAAACCCCATCAAAACTGACATTAGCTGAAGGTAGTCTTTATGTGAAGAAAGGGACCCCGCCTCCTTCCTGTCTGTTGAGCTTGAGTTTTTCCTCCAAACCTCCTTCTGCAGATGATCGATAACCAAACCCGATTGGCTGCTTGTTAATCAGCATTAACTGGAGTTAGAAGCACAACAAAAAGCCAGATGAACTGGATCTGAACAGAATCCGACTTTCTTACTCATTATCATCAGAACTTAACGAGTTTCATCAGATATGATCACATATTTCATTTAGTTCCAGAACCAAACCCTCTTCATTAGGGTTTTTTATATATATCTATTTATCTATATATAGAAATATATATATTTCTATATATATATAATGTTGGTGATCCTGTGCTTTACTGAAAAATCAATGCAAGATTCAAGACAATGACCATTTTTCTTTGGTAATTATGTAATATCAGAGTTTTAGAGAAATTACATCTTAATTTGAGCAAATAAAACATTTGCTAAATAAAACCTATCAGGGTATTTTTCATTTGAACAATAACACTTTTTTAAAAAAAGCTTTTCTTTATTATGCGTGTCACACAATTTCCTAACCAAACACCGTAGTGAATTCGTAGTGAAGACAAAAGTCCAAAAGGAATCGTGTGTCTAATAAACATTGTTAAAAACAAAACTGAGTGTCTCAGCCTGGTCTTACCTGAAGCCGTGGGACAGACGCGGCGCTGTTCTCTGGTTCTGGTCCGGATGTGAACGGCTTCAGCTCTCAGCATCCGTCCAGCAGCATCTTCTCCCCCGCTCTCCTCCTCACTGACAGAATCTCCAGCCCCACACGCTGTAGTAGGAGCTCTGCTGCCTCCTCTCTTCTCTCTCTCTCTCTCGTTTTACTAAGCCTGTCCTCTCTCATCACGTCAGCACCGGGCGAAATGGTGATGCCTCAACTCTAGGCAAAGTGAATTAAAAGAGAGGCAAAAGAAGCAATTAACTGCTTCATTAAAGTAGAATCCTACAGAACTGGAGGCAGATTCATGACTACAGTACAAGTCTGAGATAAAACCTGGAGATTTCAATACTTGATCTTTTAAAAGAAATAAAATATTTCTAATTAGTAATTAACTAAAGAAAATGAAAGAAAATTGATTATTATTCATATTTAAAACAACACATGATCTGTTCTTATCAGATCATGTGTTACAACAGTTTTTAGAGTCTGTTGTAAATCACATTGTGGCTTCTACATTAATTTTTAATTAAATTAATTTCTTTAGCTTATATTTGTCACTGGAAAAATGAGGTTTTTTTCTTATTAAAGGGGCAGTATTTTTGCATTTCCCAGGCTTATATTGGCATTTTATAGCACAATCAATTGTAATCTTATAGAATTGAAACAAGTAATTATGTAACCTTCAGCTGTTATAAAAAGGCTATACATATGACTTCAAAGAGATTTTCCTTCCTGATTTAACGCCTTGAAATTGGGTCTCTGTCTCTTTAAGAAACTTCTGCACTTTCTGAAACTCCGCCTTCAGGAAGTCATCACAACATGGCCCCTCTGTTAACCCTTTAAAGTTTTCACTGAGAATTAGCTGATATGAGCTCAGCTGATGCTCCGTTCCACCAGGCGTTTGCTAATTGCTGCTGGCTAGTCTGAAGGAGTCGAGTGGAGATGGAGGGAGTCACAGGGCCTGGGAGCTTTCTTTTCCTTTGCAAACATATACAACAACCAAACTATTCTGCTGCTTCAGAATAGTGTTCATTAGATAAATCTATAAATAAAAAAATATTCATAATGTAATTCGAGGTTTTGCTCATTTATACTGATGGACATGTTATTTTGGATTTAAAATGTAAAAACAGTTTTTCATATCTAACACTCCTATTTGATTATTATTATTATTATTATTATTATTATTATTTCCAGTTCTATCTCCCATCTAGCTGAAATGTCTTCGTGTGCTGGAGAAACTCCTAGTGAATCTCCACATGAGCCCTATACTATACTAAATAGATTTATTTTAGGAGCTTTATTTTCCTCAAGCAAAACAGCTGCACTTATTATGTACAACACAACACAAATCCAACAGCCGCGCTGCAGTGTGTAATTAGAGCCCATGACGATTATGTAATTCCGTTATTCAGCTAAGAGATAACCGGAAGGCCTTTCTGAGGAACAGTAAGGCCAAACACCGTTACAGTGACATGACATGTGACGCGCGTCTTTGTGCTGCAGTAAAACCGGAGCCGCTTCTCGGTTTTACTGAACTCTGGTTCGGATTTCTGTCTGCAGGTTGAGCTGAAGAAGTTGAAGCGGCTGTCAGACTGAGAGACGGGAGCTGGCTCACTGTTGCCCTCTCGTGGCGTTTTAGCTGTACTGCGTCATAAAATGCCAGGTCACTGCAACTTGTACACGTGTGAACCACATGTGGCACAACATTATATGCATCTTAAATTTCAACTAAAGCCTTATCCAAAGATAAGCGAAGTCGAAAAACACAATACAATTATGATTGGTTGTTGTTTTTTTTAAATTATGGAATAGAATAAAATAGAATATACTATAAACATTAAACACTACTAGAGTGCTGTAATAGCTATTGTGAGTGAAAATATTGCTTTTCTTATATTCCTTTAACTATTTCACATTTTGTCAAATTACCAGCACAAACTTCAACATATTTTATTTGGGAAACATTTCATTAGACAACACAAAACTAGCACATAACTGAAGTGGAAAGAAAACAAAATGTTTCCCCACTTATTTTACTAAAGAAAATGGCAAATTTGCATTCTGCCCCTTCACTCTGTCACTCCTCTCCTGAATACAATCTGGTGGAATTTATTGCTTTCAGAAGTCAGCTGCGTCCTGAACAGAGGCCCCTTGTCTCTAAAACTGAGAGTCATACACCAAAAGACTTGGATTTTGTGAACAAAATGTTTA
This sequence comes from Brachyrhaphis terrabensis, assembly GCA_903067065.1. NCBI lineage: Eukaryota > Metazoa > Chordata > Actinopteri > Cyprinodontiformes > Poeciliidae > Brachyrhaphis > Brachyrhaphis terrabensis. Next base: position 30,358 of record CAEGAG010247345.1, on the reverse strand, counting down.
GTTTGCGTACTAAATATAATTTGGAGTTACATAATTAGCTTCAAGCTCAATATTTAGTTTCAGGCAAAATAATTATTTAGCTTGTTAAGTATTTACTTTCAAAGCTAGATTTTTAGTTGGCAAACTAAATATTTAGGTTCAAACTGAATATCAATTCGGCAAGCCAAATATTTCACTTCTCACTATATATTTAGCTTCAAATTGAATATTTAATTAGCAAGCTAAATGTTTAGCCTTAAATTTAATGTTTAGTTTGCAACCTAATATATTTGGCTTACTAATGAAATATTTAGTTTGAAGTTTCTGGCTATATTTGAGGAGAAATGAGGCACGAACAACCTTTTTTAAAAATCACATCTGCTTTATTCTGAGACATCCATGTGAAATCTGGGACAGCATGTTGATGATGCTGGTGCCCTTCAGAGGAATTCTGGAAAGCTGCGGCAGAGCCGGGCGACAGAAAGCGGAGGGGGAGAGTTAATGACGAACGACAGATAAATGCCAAACTCATGACCACCGTATGCTGATAGCTCTGGGTTAGTGACGTGTTGAGCATTTGTGTGTGTGTGTGTGTTTTGTGACAGCCTGCATGAATTTGACGTTTTTGTTCAGCAAAGTCGTTGGTAACCCAGGGTAAGACGCCCCTCACAGAGGCTGTTTGTTCCACTCCACTGCCTTTATGTGTGTGTTTATAAGGAGCAGTTGGTACTGAACGTCCTGTATACAGTAACAGCAGTTTGTTGGACATGGGTTTTTTCATGCCATGTTTTAAATGTGTAATGATAAGGTTGTAAGGGTTAGGCCTCAACTACGGATTTCAGATCATCCTGAGCAATGGGTTTGGTTTTCCTAAGGATTTTCCATTGGTGAATTCCACCTTTTTAAAGGCCCATATTTTATTTTTCACTTATATCTTAAATGAACCCTTAAACAAATCCCATTATAAGCTTTAGGATTTGTTCATTAAAACTGGGGTAGGGGGAAACATGACCCTGAAGCAAACTTCTGCATCATTAGGCAAAAGGCTTTCTTTGGCAGCTGAACTTCCATTTCAGTTCCATTTCACTGTAAATCACAGCATGTGAACAATAAGACTTTGTAAAAATGAAATAAATAGCTGTTTCTGAGCTTTATTTTGCATCTAAGCTATCTGCAACAATGCTCAGCTTAAGAATCATAGTTCCAGTTAAAACTGATTCATAAGCTGTGAAATTGTCCTCTCTTTAAAATCAGGTGAGTGTTGCCGAGCTGGATTTTAAGGTGAAAGATGGCAAACAAATAACTATGCAGAAGCATTTATTTTATTTAGAAACTTGGATCCCTGTCTTTGATTCTAGTATTGGTGGCAGCATGTTGAAGTAGCTCTGCTACGTTAGTTCTCATTGGTTCTTGTAGACTTTTGTTTGGTTGAGGCATTGAATGAATCGACAATTATTCTCAGTGGTTTTGGATGCTTGTTTCTCCTTGAATTTGGCATCATTTGGATGGTAAATGTATTTGTGAGAGCAGTATATGGGTTACAACCATTGAAAACTTTCCAAATGTGGCATCCATTAAGGTTAACCCAGGCTTGCCAATGGTATAAAAAGCCGACAACAAAGAATAAATCGACAAAACACAAGTTTCCTTAATTTTTTTAATTTAATTACACACGTGAATGTGTTTGTCCGCTGAGAAATACCTCTATAAATTACTGATGTGTTTTTATTGGTTGTGATGGGAAGTTCTTTTGCTCTAATGCTTTTTTATTTAAGTGATGCATTTCAGTCAGACAGAGTCAAATGTCACCATCTTAATGAGCTTTCTGTGTTAACACCCAAACGCTTCCTCCAACACTGTGAAACAAAAAAAAAAAGATTACTGCTGTGAAACCGAGAAGTCTCTGTGCCTTCGCAGGGCGAGTTTACATTCATAAGCTGAATAACAACAGGGTTGATTCTTCAACAGACCAAACAGCTGAGCAGAGGAATTTAAAGGGCATAAAATGATGAGTGCTTATATTCTTTAGCTACTGCAAGCTAGCATCTCGACAGACTATCACCAATTGATGAGAGCCAAATGTTGTAAGCCGGCATTTACTTTAAAGCTAATGTACAAGGGAAGGCTACTGTTAGTTGGGTGCTAGTATAACTAGCTGGAAACTAAAAATGTCACAGACGACTTTGCTAATGCTAACAACAATCATGCTAGCTTATTGTGCAAATGAACAGTTAAGCTAAAAAAATATTCATACCCCTGGAAGATCTAGATATAAATTGATATATTTTTGTCAACAAGTTTCTGCTGACCAAAGATGATATTAAAGTTTTGGAGTGAACAGATTAGGGTGATGCCAAGGAGGCAAACTCAACAGCACCAATTTATCTCATCACCAAAGATAAATTATTGAAATACCAGTAGAAAGATGGGGAAGAACAAGCTGTTCAGCCATGAATTTTATTACTATTTTATATATACAGTGCTGCTTGAAAGTTTGTGAACTAGTTGAGTAGTTTCGATTTTTCTTTTTAACCATGATTTTCTTATTTTCTCATGAACAGTTTTTGTATATGAAATGTCAGTTTTATGTTCATCGATTCCATTTGCTTGTTTCATAATCACTGGAGAAAACCTTGGTGTTTTAGACCCCTTGTAGAACAATGTTGCCCTGAGGCAACAAACCCAAATCTGGTTCCGGGAGGTGTCAGGGTCCGATTTTATGATTGATATGTAATTAGGGACCACCAAGCTCCCAAAGAATGCAGGGGAAAAAAAATTCCCCCCAAAAATAAAAAGTCATGCCATAGAGGGTTAACATGCCTAATATATATATAAATAATTTGTAGCAGCGTGGCTGATTACAAACTCCAAAACACAGTGACCACAGTATGCCAATGAATTCCAAGGTTGTCAGTAAAGTTACATTTTCCATATTCCAACAGCTACACAGCCACCTTTTTTTTTTCTCCAACTGATGTTAAAGTTCACGTTTAAAACGTTTAAAGTTCACTCTTGTTTTTGAAAGAACAGCATCCAAGCTAACAAATTTCCAAAAAACGGTTAACAAAAGCAAATCTGAGCCGCAAGTAACACACAAGACGCGAGACGGTGCGTTAACAAGGCATGAGCTAGCCATTTATTGTTTAGAGGAAGTTAACATGGTTAACTGTATTCAAAGTCATACAATACACCTCTTAAGCTCTGTGAGAGGCTCCTCCCCATGTCTTAGGGAGAAAAGCTGCGAGGAATATACATACAGTATATTTTATTGGCAAGTAGATATGTTTTAGCAAGTACATTCTCTTCTACTTGGTGTTCATGTACAATATACATGTCAAAAAAATATAGTTTGTTTGCTTCGGGATCCTGTTTTCGTTTTTTTTTTTCTTCCTTTTTTTGTTCAGGATGTTCATGACGAAGGAATTCACATTTAGTTGTTACTCGTTCTTAAGATGGCGCCGGAACTAGAAGAGCAGCCATTTTACACAAATACACGTTATGCATAGAAGGCACCTCTATGCATTAAAATTGCTTTCATGATTCATGGAGAAGAGCAATCATCTGGAAAGAAAAAGGAAAAAAAATGAGAGAAAAAAAAAGCATCTGAGAACACAAGCACACCACGGAAAAAGAAACAAAAAACAAAAAATAAAGGAAGAAAGCAAGCGATCTAGAAGAGACCAGACGAGAACAGAGTCATCCTCTCAAGGAGAAAACTGCATACAGTAAACCACACCACAGAGCGTCTCTACCAGAGGATGGACTTCGATCAGAATAATCAAAGAACACTTTGAAGCAGGAGAGATCCGCGCTGGGAGAACTTCATGATAAAAGAGAAGCTGGTCGGCCCTGATTCAGTGGTTGTAAAAAAAAAAAAAAAAGTCTCTCCAAAGGCAAAGAAGCACAGCAACTTCCACTTCGTTCCCCATCCACCCACGTCCCGCCTCCCCGCCCCGACCCTCATGTGAGCGATTCAGTTAGCACGGTTACAGTAAGTACAACCACAACACTGCAGTTTCTCAAGGCGGAAAGCAAGTGGAGCAACGCTTCAGTTACGTGTCTGAGTGAGAGTAAGGATTGCTCTGCATAAGTGCAGCTGATTGTGGAGTTTGACATTTTGAAAAAAAAATTTAAAAATCCCTCCAATTTCATGATTTAAAATTTTTTTTATCTGTTTAAAAAAAAAAGAAAAAAGAGAGAGAGATGCTGATTAGTCTCGTCAACCTGACGTATGAAACTAGACTGAAAATAAATCCAGCACTTAACTTCCTCTTGAAACCACTTCTTGTTTTTAGCTCCGTTCAGACCCACAGCCCCTACATATATCTCATTCAGTCGGTTTGTAGCCGTCAGCTACATTTTAGTACAGCTACCTGATAAAATATATATTAATTGTTAAGATACAATTTGAAATCGTTGGTGCAGACGTATTGCAAAGCTTACATGTCTTTTAGATGCATTTTAGTTCAATGTTACCCCAAATGTGCCTACTGTGATATTAGGGTTGCTGCTGAGGCGCCATTTTCCGTTTAAAATTAATATGGCGTCACGTTTTCCACCCAGGAAGGTGAGCACTAGAGGACCTAAGAGAAAACGTTGGGATATCTTAAACTGTTTCTGCCTGCGTCTGGTTACATGTATTAATAAGCTGAGCAGTGGGCTCAGGACACTGCCCTGTGGAACACCGAAATTAAGGAGAAGTAACATTTTTCTTTTTTTACGTGTCAATATATGTTGGTTGGAAAATCTACAAAATTCTATAGAACGCGCCTAAATTCAGCAGTTTGAGTAAATTTTGATGACGATGCAAAAGGAAAAAAAATAAATGCAATTGTCTAAATGAACGCAAGCCTTGATAAAATAAATCAGTTCTTTTCACAAAATGTCAAACATTTTCTTTAAACACTAGTTGAAATGACTTTCCTAAAAAGCTGTATAGATGCGTGTGTGTGTGTGTGCATAAACCACGTCGACGACCAATGTTACGTCTTAGAAGCTGAGAGATGTGCGATTGTTTTGTTAAACAGTGACTCTCAAACTTAAGTACACATGGTGTTCGTAAAAAGGCAATGGTACACAACAGGCATTTGTCTTCAATAATGAAAAATAAAAATAAAGAAATGCACTTAAAAAAAAAAAAAACAACAAAATGAGGAATTAAAAAGAAAAAGAAACTGTGGCAGCCATGGACCTGTGACGATGCCAGCAGGTGAAACAGACAACAGATTCCCCTGAAATCTCAGTATGTCAACATACTGTGTGTGGCAGAAAAACAGGCCGCCGTGGTGACTCCTCCCTTCCAACCCAGAATTAGACCATTTATAAAAGCTAATTCAAGACTGAAACTGCTCTGCTGCTCAACAAAAAGCGCAGCATTAAGGATACCTGGCTTCAGCAAAGGAATGGTTAATAAACAGACTGAATTCCACTGAAAGAATATTAAGTCTATGTAAACTAGAAGACAGAAAGAAAGAGATCATTTACACTCTAAACAAGTTCAATTTGAGTGCATTTCAGGTGGTTCAATAACTGGAAAAGAAAAAAACAAAACCCTCATTTTAGAAGTCACTGGGTTATAAATCTAAATTAATATGCAATCATTTTAATTACAAACATTAATGGATGGTAATTTTGCCCTACAATGCAGAAACCATCGGGGGGGTTTTCCTGTGTCGAAGGCAAACCGGTTCACATAATGGAGCTAAAAAAAAATAACCAATGAAAATAAGAAATCACTTGTGGGTTTGGCACAGGCCTTTTTCTAAATACTCTACCTTGACTTTGGTTAATAAAGAAAAAAAACAAAACATAAAATATACAGAAGATGAGCGAAGGTTAATTGTGTATCCCCCCACACCCTGATTCCCCCAAGGATTGAACTGGAGCTGGGCTTTAAGCAGGTGACGCGTTTGGCTTCTCAAAGGCTCCTCTGACGATCACAGTGGTTTAGAGTTCAACTTGAGGGAAAATGGTCGAGTAGAAAGCGCGACAAGATTATGAGCCCGCCGTCTGGTTCTCCCTCAGGTTTTAGTTTGGTTGTTGTGTGTCCCATGCCCCCCCAATCCCCCTGTCCCCACCCCAATCCTCCCCTCCACCCACCCAACCCCACCTCCTATTGTTCCACATGGTCAAGTCTCAGGCGTCAAGGTGTAGCTGGCGAAAAACTGTCAGGTATCAGGATCCTGGAAGGAAAAACATAATTGGGGGAGGGAGGGGGGAGGGGATTTTCTTAAAAATTGGTTTGAATACAAAATAGAATATTATAGTAAGATCACTTCTTGGAGATGTCATCTGTTGATCTACCTTCTTCAGATATGTCTGTTTCCTAGTTGGAGGCACTGGATTTTGTTGAAAATTGCAGCATGGTTTTTATTTTATTTTCCTTGAACTTTAATGAATAGCATCATTTTTGCATTGACCAACTAAATGTTTCAACTCAAGCTTTTGCTTGACACAAAAAACCCCATCAAATATAAATATGCGTGAAATATATACATATTTGTCAAGACAAAATTTTAGACCTATGATTATCGTATTTAAAGCCAAATTTTTAAAATGAATTCAGGACGTCTTAGGGCTTTAATTTTAGATACATGAATATAAACCTTTAAGAATATGTGGACACCCTGAATTAATAAATACAATTTTTGAATTGAACTGACCTCTGTTGAATTAAGTTAAGAGCTTACATATTTAATTGTCATTATGTTGTAGAAATCAGTTTTCACTTTGACACTGAAGGGATATTTTTCGTCTTTTTTTTTTTTTGCAAAAAAAAAAAAGACAAAAAAAGCTAAATTCTGTTGATTATGATTGATTTATAAAGGCAATAAGAACAGCAAACCATCCAAGGGGTTGAATAGTTCTTATAGGAACTGCATAATGCAGGGATTTGATATATTACCTGGACCTGATAAAGAGTCCTGGAATTAAAGGCGAGTCTCATCTGAAGGTCTTCTGCTGTTGCATCAGACCCACGTTCTCATAAACTCTGGAGCTGTCGTCCCTCATCCTGGCCACACCAACACGGTTCAGTGAGAAGCAACATCGGTGTTAGAAATATTTGAAATTCGCTCCGCCTTCTCCCAGGATTACTCACTCTGTGCAGACAGGAGTCGGACTAGGCGAGCAGAGCGGCAAGGGGCTCTGCTCTCCGCCGGACAGGTCGGACAACGAGTATTTGATGTTGGTGTACTCGCGGCCTTTAATCTTGCTTTTCTGCGGACGGGGAAGAGAGAACACAAGTCGTTACCGCAAACAGCCGGGCGGTTGGAGACGAAGCCGTGACGCGACCTGCTGCACACCAGCTCCTCCTCGATGCGCCGCTGCAGAGTTTCTATGTAGTGCTGCACGGCCATGTAGATGAACCGGTACTGTGCCTCGGTCTGCACCATCCCCGAGCGCTGGGAGCGAACCATCTGGATGGTCTTCGGCACGTCGATGTCACAGTCCACCCCTGCGGAGGGACGGAGACACTTTCAAACGACGGCGCCTCACAAAAATCAGGTTTACAGGTTTTGGGATTTTCTTTTTTATGCAAGCCTCTTAAAATACGTTTTCCCAACTTTTGGGTTCTTTCACTGTATTTTATAATGTATGAATGTTTGTATTTTTTGTTTGTTTTATGGAAGTGTAAATGGAAATTGTCAATTTGCTAAATCTGGTAGATTTACAACAACACTGTAAGTTCATTAGTATGCACCATCCCATATAAATAAAATGGAAGACATTTCTAGGTTGCTACTGTACTCTTTTTTTCTTTAGTACCTTAGACTGGAAAATCATTTTCCAAACAGTATTTGTGTATGCTACCAGCATGCAATTAATTAGAAATTTACAAAATGATTGTGCAAATTTCAGATGTTACAAAATAGACACATGCTGCCTATTACGTAAAAAAAAAAAAAAATCCCCTTTTTGATGTCAGAGGGTGCAGGTTATATTCAGGCGTGCTCATTAGTCCAGAAATTAAGGTAGGTGACATCAGTGGATAATATCAGTCTCTCACGCAATTATAGGTTGATTAAAAATTACGGAAATCCCAACTGGTTCCCTTTAAATCTGCATAACTATGTTCAATAAGCTTCGATCTTTATGATGAGGTCATATAAAAACATATACATAAGTATACTCCAATAATAGTAAATGGATGGAAAATTATTTGCTGAATAAATATGTTTTAAATTACATTTTTTTTATAAAGGATTGTTATTGTCCAATGAAGCCAGTACATAAGAACTTAATTCATTATATTTTGTTTTTAACAGCAGAAAAATGTTAATATTGAGCAGATGAAAAGCATAAACAGATTTTATTTGTTTTTTTTAGAGATTAATTACAAATACATGAAGTTTGTTCCTCATAGTTGGCCTCATACTGAGGCTTGCTCTAAGCAGCTCTGCCTAGACTTTACCTCACGTTGCAGGAACTAAACTTCACACTTTGAGTAGAGATTACAGTGTTTATTGGGCCATTAAGCGTATGCTGCGTTTGTGAGTTTAAAAGCACAGTCCTTACCCTTTAATTTCCAAGTAAACCACAGAAAATTCTGTGGGCTGAAAAGACGTCCCGCTTCGCCTGCACCCTGCTGCAAAACACTAGAGGGGGGATCTACCTCAAAATGTTGGGTTAGAGCTAAAAAAAAAAATAAAAAATGGCAACGAACCCCACTGGATTCAGCTTTAGTTTGTCGCAAGACTCAGTGGGGGAAGGGTTTAACATTTTGCTCACTACTGTGTTTATTTGATTTAAAGCATCTATATGCACCACAAATCTGGAACAAGCTTTCACAAAACTGCAAAACACCAAGATCCTTTAAACCAAGGATCTGTTTAGAGCTGCCTTTGATTAGTATTAAATAGAAAATTTATCAACATATTTTATTACAATTGTCTTAATGATGATATTCGACAGAATGTAATGTTTACTGCTTGTTTCACAGTTGGTGACTTTACCATGTTTTTATAACGTAAAGCACTTTGAAATGGCTTGTTGCTGAAATGCTCTATACAAATAAACTTGACTTAAAATACTAGAACATGTCATTTTTCTTCTTTTTCAGAATTAACTGCTTTATAAACATTACACACAAAAAATATAACTAAATGACTCCAAATGATTTGCTCAAGAATCTCATCTAACAGGTAATACTTTTCTAAATCACTGTTTTTTAGTTCACTTTTTAATCATTTCTGTATCCTTATAAAAAAATTTCTCACCTTTTTCTCTGATCACATCTATCAGGATGTCGATCACTATAAACGTTCCTGTCCGTCCGATCCCTGCACTAATGGATGGATGGAAAAACAAAAGTCTGAGTTAAAGTTGTTTCTGTATTGAAGCTGCAGTATGTAACTTTAACAAAATATGCTTTTCTTTTTTACATATTTGTTAAAACAGTCACCATGTTGTGACAATAATGCAGATAATCTGTGAAAAGACTAATCTCATCCACCTCATCTACTTTTGCTGTCTGAAGAAATGCAACTCTCCAGACAAAAACAACCAATTAGAGCCAGGAGGCGGGTCTTAGCGCTACTTGTTGCTCAATATGTTAATGGCCGGAAACAACTCACTGATAAAGAAAAACCATTTATCCACCATCATTGGTGGCTATGCTAACTAGCCTACCATTCATAGCAGGCTATGTTAGTGCTAAGACCTGCCTCCTGGCTCTGATTGGTTGTTTCTAGGAGCACTGGGAGAAGGCTGACAGTTTCAAGAAATATGTAAAAATATTTTTATGATCATTACGTACTGCTGCTTCAAGTCAATGATTTTTTTTTTCAGTGTCGATCTGCGAGTACCTGCAGTGAACTGTTATGGGTCCAGCATCCAAAATGCTCTCCTGTTTCAGGTTGACTTCCTCCAAGAAGTCCAGCACGCCGCCCGGGTCAGCGGGGACACCGTGGTCCGGCCAGGTTCTGAAGTGGTACTGCCACACTGTGCGTTCTGTGTTACCCTGAAGCAAGTTTGGGATCGCAAGTATAATGTTTTCCAATCAGAAATGTGATAGCGCTATTGTCTGAAACTTTTAAATTCCCAAATCCTTATGGTGCTGCTCCAACAATCCTTCTTGACGGGCAGACGGACAACTCACCTGACCAACTTCGGACAGCTTCAGTTCTCTGAGGATGAAATCGTGAGCTTTCGTCTCCTTGACGTTGCGAACGCGCATTGCGCCGTACTCCTTCAGAGCCGACATCTCGGGCCAGTACTTTACGCACTTGCTCTGTAGAGATAATTCCATCGTTTTAAAGTCTGATTTAAATCTGACCGGTTGGATTTAAAGGGCCACCGCTAAAAGACAGATGAAAAACAAACGGCTAACACGACAAACCAATCTAATTCCAGGAATCCTTACCTTCCCTCGTTCCACCTCTTTGGTGGTCATCACGATGACCCGAGAGTTCTCCTGAAACACCATCCTCCAGAAGTCACTGATGGTGTTCTGCAAACAACCCTGAGTGGCAATGTAGCTCTTCTTCGGCTTGGCGTTGTTGCACTTGGAGTCTGCCTCTGGCTGCAAGCACACATTCAGGTCAAGAAACACAAATCAACTAGCAAGGAAAGAAACTGATTCTCTGGATTAAAAATGTTTTTGATGCAATATTCTAAGCATTAAGGATTTCATTATGAGTTTTTCCACGCACATAGTTCCATTTTACAGCACCATCAAGTAACTATGTTAACATCAGCTGTTATTTGTAATTAAACGCCTTGAGTTGGGGCCTTTAAAAACTCCTGCTCTTTCTGAAACTCCACCTTCAGGAAGTCATCACAACATGGCTCCTCTATTAACCCTTTAACAACATTTTTACCAGCGCTGCACTGAGAAGTAGCTCCTATAATGAGCTCAAGTGATGGAAAGTTCCATCAAGTGTTTGCTAATTGCTGCTGGCTAGTCTGAAGGAGTCTGTGTGTGTGTGTGGGGGGGGGGGTGCTCTGAAACTTGGAAACTGCAGCTCTGAGGAGGCGAAGCGCCTTCAGTTCCCCCAAGAGTTTAAGAGTTTTGTACAACTAAATAGTTGCCAGGGGAGATTAAAGGATTTCTCAAATATGCATGAAAGAATCAAGGCAACACCTCATGTATGTTTTTGATGGGGGAATAACATTATAACATGATGTAAAGCTCATAAAAGTCAATTTTACATAATCCTGCCCCTTTAAAGTTCATGTTTTTTTTTAACAGAGAAAATCATTATAATTAACAGCAATAAAGGCTTGAAACCATTCCCTGTGTGAGTTACTAAGCTTTTCAATAATGTCCTAAATAACTTCTGGTGTTACAAACAAATTGTCTCTGTATACATGCGAGCCCTGAAGGAGGGGAGGAGACAGGAAAGTCTACCATGATGATGTTGGCGTTGATGTAGTCGGAGCCGGCTTCGCTCGGGTCGCCATCGTTCAGCACGACGCGTGAGTGGTCGACTGTCAACACAAACAAAAAAACAAACCACTTAGTACAAAACCAGACCCAAGTTGTTTTATATCTAAAGAGCTGTGTGCAATACTCACAAGGCAAAATGTTCTTGTATCTGTTCTTGTTTTTATTTTCCGGTCGCTGACCCTCTTTGCGACTGTAGAGCAGCTTGCACTCCTGTTGCTGCAGAGTCTGAATGGGAGAAAAGAAAAGAGACATAATGGTGTCACTGTGGGGTTTTTGTTTGTTTGTTTTTTAATAGGCCTAGAAAAAGAAAGATGAATTCTACAGAAAAAAAGGGACAAATTTCCCAAAAACTATCAAGGATTTGAGTAAGTATCTGTTGTGGATGGTGAACACTGAAGTGTGCACTAATGTCATATTCTTATGAAAATTGTACTACTTTCCCATTGCTCCAGCTGTGTGAGTAATAGGCTTCATGTTAGTCTTTTTGTATTAAAAAAATGTTGAAGGTTCACAAGAAATTTGAATGAGTTTTTTAAAAAAAATACAATTAAAGTAACCGTTTTCGTTTCTGTTGAATCCACACCAAGATTATTGATTAGATTATTGCGATAAATAATAATTTGATGGTTTTGAGACAATTTCCAGGTATTATATTGATAATGGCAAAATGATCACCCTCTCAAAAACCAATAAACTTGAATTTAAAGAAGAAAGAAAAAAACACTTCACTGAACTGGAAGACATGTTAAATATCCAAAATAAAACACGAGAACCAAAAACAATAAATAAAACAGAAATAACAAAAAGACAACCAAAACCACAAATGAAATGGATTATGATACAACTGCACTTCAAAAAATATTAAATCATCAGAATGGAAATTTAATTCAAATTTAATTGAGCTCATTTTAATTTATCATGCGGATTGCGGCAGGTTTAGTGGCAACAAAATACTAAAATTTTTGTACTTTATTATTAAATATTTGCTAGGAAGATTTGTGTCAAACCAATCATTTGGCATTGGAAAATAACTGCCCAAGACTCTCATTATGCACATCTATAAACATACGTTTAATATTAAAGTAGAAATATTAAATATATTTCTACTGCTATTACTTGTTCTGTAAACAGCAACATTATTTTTTTTTACCTCAAATTCTTCCCAGAAGCCTTGCTTGACTTTGTCCGTGGCCTCTGCTAGCTTGCTCAGCTCCCGAACTCGACTTTCGATCTCGGCTGCGTTGATGCGGGTAGTGTTCAGCGGCTGCAGGGGGACGGACAGGTTGGCTTTCTACTGAGCAGAAATTGCCCTACTGAATTGAAAACAGTCCAGACCTGCTTCAGCTGGAGGACGGTGCCAAGAGTTTCCACCATGGGGTTTTTCTTATAGTGCTCCACCAGGTCTGTGAGGGAGTCGAACTTCTCTCCTCCCCCCACATCGTACTTCAGGTCACCCTGGGGAAGAAGGCACGTGTTAAGTTTGTTCAGGTAAATGTGACCTTATTGTAACCTCATACTGGAAGCTGGACATAAAGGAGTTGGCCTCTCTCACCTGGCAGCGGATCATGACGTGAGTGACTTTGGGTTTGCCATCGTTGGTGTCCGTTTTGTCGTCTCCGGTGCGGACCGACAGAACAAAATCCCCGGGGTGGCTCTGGCTCTCCCTCACCAGGAAGCTGCCGTTCTTGCCTTTCTCCGTCAGCAGCTTCTCCGCGTCGCGGCCTGACAGATGTCCGTGGAACCATCTGGGTGAAGAAGAGGAAGAAGAAAAAAAAACATTGTAATAAATCAAGAGAGTACCACAAAAACTAAAACATGTTGCAATCCAAAAGGATCAAAGTATAGCGGTAAAACCTTTGTTAAAATAACAAAACTACATCACATCCTCAAGCATATATCCTCAAACCTTGCGTTTTATAACACAATCAAGTAACTAAGTTAAGTTCAGTTGTTATAAAAATGCTATATTTATATATATGAGAAATTTCTTTTCTGTGACAATACACTTTCAAAATAACTGAAAAGAACTGGACTGAAATATGTCTGTAGATTTCCTTTGAGGTGTTATACATCAATTGAAGCTGAATTTAAATCATATCATAAGCCTGTAATCTGTTGTGTGTCTTCCTTACATTTCCATGGCATAAGATGATATTTGTTCCATGATGCTAGCAAAGCCAGGCTGCCATGAGTGTTTTTGACTTGTCAAAAACCTCTGCACCATTAGCACTGTGGTTCTCACACACTAAGCACACCACACCATTACCTCACCTCAAGATCCCAGTTATCTACACCTGAAAGCGAAACTGATGGCATGCCCTGCATTCTGATTATTCTGCCAATAATTAACTCTACACTTGACAGCTACTGCATTGAAACCTTATTCACAGGTGGTCATTTCAAGAAGGTGGAACAGTGGAAAAAAAATTAAATAAATAAATAATAATAAAATGTTCTTCCCTGAAGATGTGGACTATATTGAATGCCACAACCTTGGTCCCAATACGCACACACTGTTTAAACCACAAATACATCAAAAGAAATATACATTGATATCAAAGAGGTAATGGTCATTCATTTTCCACAAAAGCCACTTCGCTTCCCCTGATTCAGACCAGTGTATTCACCGAGTTTTAATACATCACAGTATGGGTAAGAGTTGTAACAGAAGCATTGGCATAATTTTTTTATTGCGCTACTGTTGGTGCATTTTCTTTGTATTGTTAAGTCTGATGTTCCAAGTTGAAAATTTTGACTGGGAAAGTTGGAACTCGCCAAGTAAACCCAACTTTAGTATCCAATATGGCCGCCAAGTTTATAGCATGTAGGTAAAGTTGTTTCTATCTCATTAAACCAGAGGTACGTATAGGTCTGGAAAATATCACGAAACCTTTGTGTTTGAATGCATTAAATGGAGAGAAATATGTTATAAACTTATAAAACAAAATCCAATGACTTTGAAAATGTAACAGTATTTATCTCCAAACTAAACTCCCATCACTTAGTTTAATCTGAAAACTGTCAGAATTTGGACATGACGTAACAAAACACCTTTATGTGTACACCTGAAAGGATATATTCACGTGACATTACCACATCATCATCGGAGCTCAATGATCTGGATGTCTGATAACATCCTTCGCTCACCTCTCTGATGTTGGGTCGGCACAGTTGAGCGGATACTTGAGCTCGATAACGTCTCCGTTTTTCTCCTTCAGTTGCCCATGGTGCTCCATGTAATACTGCACCAGCTCAGCTAGCGTGGCAAACTTCTCCCCACCGTACAGGTCGTAGTAGTCTCCTGTGTTTTGGATCTTAATGTGGGTGACGGCTCCATTTCGCCTGAACAGATGGAAAAATATGTTCAGAAAAAAACGACTAAAGCCAACAACTATGTGGTAAAAATGCCTGAAACAAAAAAATATAAAAACACTAATTCTTTAGAATTAAATTTGCCTCATGTTTTCATTCTTGTAGATGTACAGTAAACAAGATAAGATAAAAAAAAAAACTGGGTTAATTCTTTAAAGCAACAGAAACAAGCTTTGAGTGTGTCTGTGGGGATAAATTAGGGATGCGTCAATAAATTGACCCCAATATCCTTCACTTTGGATGTTTTCACAGCTGATAGCGGTTCAATTGGATACCAAAACTGTGACGTGTCACAATTTTAGCTGTTGTGGTTCTTTTTCACACTGCACTGTGACAAACCAATGAAATATATATAATTTCACCTCCTAGCCTATAGGGGCGCTGCACCAAGAACCACTGAAGGAAACTACACAAAAACCTCTGAAGAAGACACTGAGCGGAACTTCCTTCTTCACAAGATGTAAACAAAAATGGCGTCTGAGTGGCGTCAGATTTTAGTGGTTGAAGGATTTGGATTTTGTCTTTGGTAGGAAAAACGAGTCATTTCTCCTGCTAGCTTTAGACTTTGCTTTGGTTGAACCGAACTTGCTAGACAACAGAACAAGAGTTCTGTGGATTAAAGTGGGCTGGTGTCGATACATTTAGCTCCATTCAAAAAAAAAACAACAAAAAAAGCAGGGAATCTGCAGTTTAGGATTTTTAAATATCAGGAACGGGCCAGAAAACTGCAATTGGTGCACTGAAACTATAAACTCTTATACCTCTTATCTTGGTATAAGAGACTTACTCCAGGAGTCTCTTATACCAACTGTACATATTGAAAGTGCAGTTAAATAAGCTGTTAGATGAGTGGAGAGCATTTTGTGACCAACAAAAAAACAAAGCATGTCTCTTCTTCCTGATTCAACCCAACAGATTAAATAAACTTAGTCACTGCAGGCGACCACCGCTCTCTGAGAAAATAGAAAAAGAGAACTTGTGGCAGGTCAGAGGCTCACCAACATGAAACTGTCTACAGCTTACTGGTGGCTGTGGGAGTTAAGAGACAAGACGTGCTGGTTTGAACCAGCAGCGACTGGTTCTCCCTCGTGAGAACGCCCCGTGTCCACGAGGCGAGCGGGACTTGTTTTGTCTCCACAAGAAGTAAATACGGAGAAAGATGAGAGAGCGTACAGATAAAATACAAGCCTGTGACTAAAATAACATCGTTTCTGTCAGCTGCACTGACTTAATGATACTTCATCTGAAAAATGTACGCCCTGACAGACCAGAGATAAAACCACGTTTCGTATTAGAAAAAAATAAATAATGAATGAATGATGCACAGAGTTTAATATAAATATCCTCGATTGATTCTACTGTCAATTTAGTTCTCTAAACACTTCTATGGAGACAAGGAGAGGCACACTGACATACTATTGCTTTAAATCCACATTTCCAGAAAATACTAAGCTTTCGTTCCAAGTCATGTTTGTGTCTGGCTTATAAATGAAAGTCTAATATTTGCTCTCCTTTTAGGCCTGGATTGCTCCTGGTGAACCATCTGCTGCATGCTACCTGGCTAGCAGCTAGCTGCCTCTCTGTTAGGTTCATTTAGTGAAGCGGATGTAAAAAAGGAAGATCTCTGGTAAAGCTAGTGGTGGGTGATATCCCTTAAAAATAAAATATCTAATTATTTTATACCGGATTTGATATTAGTCTCTTTATTTCTAAGCTTTTTTTTTTTTTTTTTTTTTACAAACTAATGATGCTTTTAACAGCTCCCCCCCGTAAGCTGTACATCAGAGCATTAGGGCCAGGCTGCGAGAATTTTTTCTATACTACAAGAATATAGTCAGGATATTAGCAAGATAAAGACGCAATATTGCAAGAAAAACTTATTAAAATTATGAGAAGAAAAAATTGCTTTAATGAGAAAAAAAAAAGTTTCCATAGAGTCATCAGGAAATTATGTGGCCAGCTCAGTTTTCGTTTTCCCGATGGTTTCAAAGTTCTGCTGCTGATAATTATTTAATGCTAACATGTTAAAAGACGAAGGATTTATAGTTAGTATTTTTTGTAAAACATATACTAATGAAAAACTTTACAAAATGCTCAACATCAATCATCTTAAATTTTTGTTTATTTTTTTGTCTTGGAGTTTGTGTCAATTACGACTTTATTCTCATAATATTACAACTTTAATATTATGACTTTATTCTCGTATTTTTAAAAGAAATCCTAGTCTGGACCCTAATATTTTATAACAGTTCACCTAATTTCAAAGACCTAATAAATAGAACCTGTAAAACACTCTTGTCAAACAAGATGGCTGCCCTGGGTGCACTGACATCCCTCTGACCTGTGGAAACCCAAGGAGCGGATTTGTTAAAAAAACAAAACAAAAAAAAACAATAAATCAATTTATTGCCAACCCCTACTTAAAGCACTTGTCTGCAAAATATTAAGCTTCTAAATTGCATATCCAATACTTTTAATCCCGAGTTTCTATTTACTGATGTGACTGTTTTAAGGAAAATCCATTATAGGTGACGTAAAGTTTTGTATTCAAACACTCTGATGGTGTTTCCTGCAGAGATTGAGATTAAAATGTGTAGCTTGTTTCCCTTTCATTCTGGACAAATCCAAGAAGAAGGTTGCCAATTTGTAATTTATTGCTCTGGATATTCCATGTGAATTCCAACTGTGTCCTGAGCCTCACGTCTTACCGTACTGAGAGGGTAAAGTCTCCTGGATTGCTTTTGCTGGGTCTGGCTAAAAAGCTCCCGTCCACTCCTCGGGTCAGCAGGAGGTTCTCCGCCTCCACGCCTGAGATGTTGGGGTGGAACCACCTAGAACATGGAGGAATGAGGATGAACCATGACCAGATTCAATGTTAGATGGGGAACTAAGTTTGAAAATTATGAAGCATTACTCCCATAATTACCCATTTAAAAATCACTCATCTTCCAGAACACAAACGCATGAAGTGGACCATCAATATAGTTCTGGCAGTAACTTAAGGTGGAATTGTTTTCACAATATTGTGTAGCACTATTAAGATAACAATAAAAATCATAAGAAATTGATTGTTTTGTTTTCTAGATAACTGCATGCATGGCTGTGACTCCATAGCACCACAAACAACACATACACACACACGCATTAAAAAAAAAACAAAAAAACATTCTCATTTAATAAACAGGCTTCTTCAGGACACCACTTACTTAAAAAAAATTATATTCCACAGTAATATAAGAAATTATATTCCACAGTAAAATGTTCTGAATGACACAAGCAGATGCTGACTAGCGCTGCTAATCCACTTCATTTGCTTTTGCTGCTCTGCATTATCAGAGGCCGGCAGAGATGGATGCAAATTAATAAATAAATTATAAACACATATTTCAACAGATGTGCAAATAGAACTTTAAATGTAGCTTTCTTTAATTGCAAAATATAAACTTCTAGTTTTTCCCTTACTTTTGGGGGTGAAATTGATTTTATTATTATTATTATTATTGCTGAACACAACATGGCTTTCGAAATGTTAGCCAGAGAAGACACAGCATTTTCCGTTAATTAATTCAGACCAAATATAAACGGATGCTGAAGCAGAGATGATATTTTGCATGTGATGCTGACTCGGTATTTTCCCCAGAGCAGACTCAGTTTCTGTCACGTCTGCCAGCGGACCCTGTGTGAGACTCCAGTCAAACCCAACAGGGGACCAACTTATTCTGTTAAACACATAACCTAGAGGAAGTCATATTTTTAATCTTCTGCCACGACCTTTCACACTTATTCAAATTCCACACATATTAAATTATTTTATCACTTGATTGCCTCAAAGACATTTCATTCAGCAAATGTCTTGATGCAGATTATGTATACAAAAGCAACGGCTACTCTCAAATATATGCCCACTCATAGACTCAGCATTTATTAAGTATTTTTGAATTTTTTTGAATAAGAATTGAAGAAAGGGAAAAACAAGTCGTAAACCTTCAAAATAGTCACACGCAAATTAAGTTATTTGAAAGAGATTAAAAGAATTTTCCTAGAGAGCTTCAAGTCTTTAAAACTCTCACCCTCCCTTCCAAAATATTTTAAATGCTTGCAAAAAATTTTTTTAGCAACATTAGCTTGATGCTAATAGTAATAATGTAAACTCTTACTTTGACGTGATATGATCATATTCCTCAGTTTTGAAACTTTAATTAATTAAATGTGTTTCGTGTAAGTACTAACTCACAATATCTAAGATTTTCTGGCTTTAGTTTATTTGTATATTTATTCTTAATAAATACCAGAGTTTCAGTGATATGATAATCTGATATAATTATACACTACATGCACATTGAATAAAAAGCTCATTTAGCCATTATATGTTTGGGGGGGTTTTCCCCCACGGGTAAATGATACATAGGGAAACGTGTGAATGTGAAAGGAGTTGCTGAAAACAGAGTAGAGTATTGTTTACTGAACATGTTCAGAGTGGGCTTTTCAAGTGACCGTTAGCGCTGTCCCGGAAACCTAACCAAGTTAGCTGTTTTACTATCTTCGCTTTTCTTCCAGAACCTTCATTACCCCCAACAAACCGAACCCCAAAACAGCTGAGGGCTGTTAAACTTAGCTGGCTCAGCTAACATTGTGACCAGACATTGTTTTCCAGACAGCAAAAACCCCCCTACATCACCCCACTTACCTCCGAGATGTCATTTTTTTTTCCCGTTCCTTACTTCCTCGCTGGCACTTAGCGGTAGCGTCAACAAGCTGACGAACGTTTGCGACCGTTTCCGCTTTAGCTAGTCAATAAAGCGCTTCATCGGACAACACCCGATCAGACCGGGCACTGAAAACTGGCTAGACATCCACAGAAAATTACAGTAGCGTCCGCTGCAAAAGTCTCTAGGCCTCGGCCCTGAAGACTTCACAGCCAGTCGGCTGTTGGACGTCACCAAACATGCGACGCAACAAAGGTTGCTCGGATTTTTTTTTTTACCGTGAGTGTCCGTTTTCTGAGAGCCTTGATTAAAGTTAGCTTTTGTACAGTCTCCGCCCGGGCCTTCCTAACCGGCAAACGGTGTGATTGAAATGAAAGGCTCCAACAACCCTTACGTTGCGCATGCCCACTAAGATCCTTCTTATGTTATTTAGCTCCTGGAGAGAAAGTTCATAACAAAAAGAGTTAACTCCGGAATGTGTCACATCCAAGCAAACTATAAGTGTCTTTAAGTGTTTAAAAGAAGCAGTTTTCCGCTGACTCTTGGACTCAAGCTTCTGTTTGTTTATCTGTGTACTTTGTTTTAGTATATTTGAATGAACATAGTTGAAACCAGATATTACACTAAATCCAAATAAAGCTTTCCCGTTTTTGGCCCTTCACCAAGAATATGGTATCATGTGGGTAGAGGATTATGTGAAAATAAAGAAGATTCTATTCTATTCTTAAGAAGAAGTTCATTTATAGCACATTTTCAGTAACAAGGTAGTTCAAAGTGCTTTACATGATTAGAAGAAAAACCAAAATAACAATGCAAGCACAACAAAAGTAAAATGAGCACAGCAAAAGAAAAACTACACCATAAAATGTTCCAGTTGATATTAATCAGAGGTAACTCTAAACAGGCGAGTTTTCACCCTTGATTTAAATTAGATTAGTGAAGTATAAAACAGAATTTTGGATCTCCATGATGTCATATAAACACAAAAATACAGTCATAAAACACACAGTCAACAATAAGCATTTAGCAAAGTACTACTGTTAAATTTTTCATTGATTATGTTTCAAAAGCAACTCAAAATAGTAGTTTAGATTTAAAGGCACTTAAGAGATTAACTGCTGAAAACAAACTGAGAAACAGCCAATACTTTGCAATTTTGATAATAAATTGACAAAGATGTTGTTTGTGTAGCCACCTGATATTAAAAGTGCTGTGAAAATTATCTGACCCCTACAAAATGCTTTTTTTGGTCACGCTTTTTTTGGTCCTTTATCATCTTTATCTCAGATGATAAAGGAAATGTTAATACCTGAGATAACCTGAGTAAATACAACATGTGATATTTATTGAATAATTACTTTCAAGAAAAAAAAATTCCTGCTCATCTGAGATAAAATCTTTGTTATTCAAGTTGTTGTTCAAGTCTTGTAAAATCACACCAGCCTGACATATGAAACAAACAAACAAAAAACACTTAAATAGAAGTCAGAATTTTTAAAGTCATTTGAGTTATGATTATTATTCTTTTCACTTTTAAGAGAGAACTTGAATAACAAAACACAACAATATGACAAAGACTGTTCATCAAGTCAGCCCCCTTTGAAAGCCATCTATCAAAGTGTTGTTTTGGTTCTGCGTGCTAACTTGCTTTTTAATCATGACTTACATTAAATCACAGTGAATGTATTCAAGACTTTCATCGGAATTCTTTCTTTAGTGATTTGGAAATTAATTTTCGTCTAAGTTGTAAAGTGTCTCATCCTGAGGCGCTGCCGTAAAGATTGTCCCTTACAGCTTGCCGTTTACTAAACCGTACGTGGCAGTCAGAGAGCGGAGCACGGCTATAAAGTGGAGCTCCTTCCCTGTTCCAACTGTCCGCTCCTGGAGACACGGCAATTTTCCTGTCTGCTCTGTAAAACAAAAAGAGAAAAAGGGAGACACTCCATATAGCGTCGGTGTTTTCAGCACATCGTTTCAATTATGTTTACCATCTCAGAACTTGTTGTCTTGCTGGCCGTTCTATGTGCTACCGCGTCCGGCTACTTCGTTAGCATAGATGCTCATGCCGAGGAGTGCTTCTACGAGCGGGTCAACTCCGGCACGAAGATGGGCCTCATGTTCGAGGTGGCCGAGGGAGGCTTCCTGGACATCGACGTAGAGGTAATATGCTTCTTCAAGGGCGTCCAACCATCACAATCGTGTATTGTGTACAGCTTGGAGCTATTACTACTTCAAACTCCGAACTGGATCGACAGGGCCTGTGCTAACGTTAGCTGCTAACGATTAGCCGTCTCGCAGTGAAACGTCACCTGAAGCTAAGTAGCTATGATCCGGATTTATTTGTGGCATTTTAGTCATTTGCAAGATATTAACATTTATGTCGTTGTATATATCACAAAGTCGCCGTTGTGGTTAAGACATTGCAAGGGAGATGATAAACTGGATGCAGCTTTAGCATTATATCTGGCTAGGCTACCATATCATTTAGGAGTATATTTTGAATTGTAAGTTTAAAACAGAGTTGAGCTTTGCTTCCCACAACTGTTATAGAGATCTGCTTCTAATTAAAATAGCCAAATATACAAGCAATTATATATATGTCATATATATAATTGTTTTTCTCCCCCTGGCAGCTGCCATATGTCGACCTCTCAATGATTTGGTAAAAATCGAGACGGGGTTTCCAGGTCTGGCAGGAGAAGCAAGCAGAAAGGTCTACGAAATCAGACATGAAAGAAACGACACCTGTGGAAAAACAACAATTTATGTCTTATTTCGTCAGAAATAAACTCTTTAAAATAAATTTTGCTTAGTAACCAGACCTGGCAGCTGACCCACCCCCTGGGTTCACCTGCTTGTTCCTGCTCTGTGTCAGTAGGACTTTCTTTATCTAGCCGTTGGTTTTTACATAAGAAAAAAATGGATAATGTTAGTTTTTATACATTCATTAAATTGTGATGGTTTTCTTTTTGCTTGAGTAAATGCATAACCATGTGCTAAATAAATAAACAAAAAATGAAGCATGCAGACTAATGGATTCCACTGATCGATACATGGCAATGCTGAGCTTCACGATAAATGGATATTATAGTATACTTTTGAAGTTTTGCCTCTGTGCTGAAAAACAGGGTTGTGCTGTTTTTGGTGTTTTTTATTTGTGGCATTTATTGAAGGGAGAAAAAAAAATTACAAATATATTTTTAACTCTCCTGTTTTTGCATTTTGCACAGCCAGCGTTACTGGATTGGCAGGCTCTGTGTTTTTCTCTGGGGAGTGAAGATCTCTACTTAAAGTTTGAGATTTCCTAGAAGAGGCCACCATGTCCAACTCCCATGTTGAGATTAAAATGTCAAAGGGAAAAACAGCAACTTTCCTCTAGTCCATTTAGCCATTTTTAAAAAGAAAAAAATTAACTCCCTGTCGCAACGTGAAAGACTCTCATCCCTCAAGGTGTATTGATTACCAATCTGTTCAGTCCATGGTTGAAAAATTAAAGGAAGTCTATTTTACTACAATGTTTGCTTCATAGAGGTAGTTCTGATTGTACAAAAAATAGTCAGACTGACGGTATTGTAATTTTATCAATATCTTCTAGCAATTGGAAACTGGAGAGTTGGTGTGTCTTTTGTCATTGAATAAATATCTGATACAACATAGGGTTGGACGAAATGGCTGAAAATTGTGTCAGCGTTTCATATCTATATCAATAATTATTGATTAGGTTTTTTTGCTTTAAATATCTGAAGTTTTCACTCCATGCAGTTTTAGTTTTTTTTATTTGTAAGCAGTTAGGCACTGTGGGGAAACCTTAAACTGCTGCTGCACAAGTTACTCAACAGATTGTTGCTAGGTAATGAAAGAGCAGGTCAGCTGAGAGGTTGAGCGGCTAAAGACTTTACTCTGTCCACATCCCCCAGAATGCTATGCGGTTCATAGATGTAGTTGCATCTATGCTGATTGGTCTATATTTACAAGATGTTAAAACTTGGAATAAATTGCTATTAAAATATTCTGTAAGGGTAATGATACCATAGTGCAATATTCATGTTGCAATTGACTGGAGTAGTAATTGTTGGCTAATGTATGCCAACTATTGGAAACCTGCATTTTTTTATGTTACTGTAATGCTTTACCAGTTGGTCAGTCTATTGGCAGCAGATGCTCTCATCAGATAGAGATGACATTGCACAAAATGCTTAATGTCACAGATCGATGGAAGTGCAGATTAGGAGAAATATAGACACTGTCATCGTATTATCGCAAGAGTGAAAGACACAGGCTGCTGGTTAAAGTTCACAAGTACTTCTTTCTCCTCTCTAAAGATTTGGATCACCAGAAATCCAAATATTGGCATTTATGCTTAAGGCGTAGCAGCGATGAATAGTGGTGTTACATGGGTAAAATTTTCACTACTTCACTTTTTTCCCTGTCATTTTCTTTTAAACCTTCCATAAAATTTAAACATTACGGAAAATCTATTTTGAGATTCTAGGTGAGTGGGCCTTTATTTGATAGTGTTATTGTGCTTTTTTGGATGTACAATGGCAATAAAAATTGTCAAAAAAGAATTTACCAGATATCTGCCCCTTACAGAGTTTCATAAGCCTGGCGGGTCACCAGGCTTTACTGCCCCCACCAGGCCGTATTGTTTTTATTCATTATATTTGTTTGTACACCAGTAACAGTGATGGCAAACAGACGGGTTAACAAGTCTGTAGTTAGTGAAACGATTGGAAGCACAATGGCAACACATGGTCAGTATGCGAATACGTAGGGAGACTGAGGTCAGGTATTTTTATTTTACACAATTTGAGTTTTTTTTTTTTTGTTTAACTCAAACACAGTAGTGCCCCCTACCACCGGGCTTAGCAAGTTTTCTGGGTGAAACTCTGCACTCTTTCAATATTATTTACCCAGATATCGTTCTCTCTTCAGATAACGGGGCCTGATGGTAAACAGATTTACAAAGGAGACAGAGAGTCCAGTGGCAAATACTCCGTGGCTGCACACATGGACGGAACCTACAAGTTCTGCTTCAGCAACAAGATGTCCACCATGACACCCAAGATCGTCATGTTCACCATCGACATCGGAGAGGCGCCGAAGGGCCAGGACATGGAGACGGAAGGTACTCAGATCGGCCACATCTGAGTACATGGCCCATTTTTTGTGACGCTGTTTCTGTTTTAAAGATTTTATCTTTGGAATTTCTTTTTGACTTTACTTTGGGTAAATTTCCCTCCTTTATAGGTGGTGACAGCTGGGATGGTAGGAAAAAGAAAATGGCAGAATAAGTGAAAACTGTCATATTAAGTTTGGGATGCACTGTGGAGTTTTCTCTAACCAGTCTTGTTTTCATATTATAAACTAATATTACATGTTGTTTGCAACAGAGGCAGCCTTAATGTTTGTTTTTTTGTTTTTTAACGCTTTGACTGTTTGCACTGTGAGTATCAGAGAAATGCTGTGCTATGAAAAAGCATTTGCTTCTTTTATGGATTTCAACAGGTTTAGCTCGTCTTTCTTGGTTACTAAAGAGTATCAGACAGAAATGAACCGATGAACATGTCAGTTTAAGGTTACTTTGCAGCATCTCAATCTGCTTTAAGTGCACACAGTGACCCAAACACTCAGACGCCTTCCATATTGCTCGGGTTGAACCTGCTGCATAAACATCCAAACACTTGTTTACTGAAGGATTTTTCTTCTAGAGAGAAAAACAATATAATGGTTTCATCACTTAAAGCACGTCATTCATGTCTTAAAACGGCAAAGCAGCTCCAGATCATCATACTACCACCATCATGTCTCGCTGTTTGTATGGTTCTCTTCCTGAAAAGTGGGGCAATTTTCCAAAAAAAAGTTCCACTTTCGCCTTGTCTGTCCATGTTGTATTTCTTCAGATTATCCAAGTGTGATTTTTTAAAAGTTTGACAGTAATCATTTAAATGTGAGGCAGATGAAATCCGTAAGCGGGGCAAATACTCCTCCACAGAACTGTAGATGTAAAGGAATCGTGTCTCGGATGCAAGAAGGTTTTGCATGTACCGCATAAAAGCCTGACGCATGTCCTCTGTGCACGTCGTCCTTCTGGATTTAACGGCTCACTCGCCGCTCTTTTCAGCTCATCAAAACAAGCTGGAGGAGATGATCAACGAGCTCGCCGTCGCCATGACGGCGGTGAAGCACGAGCAGGAGTACATGGAGGTCCGCGAGAGGATACACAGAGCGGGTAAGAACGCAAACGCGAGAGTCGTTTGATCCGATAAGTGCAGTAAAATTTATCCTCGCATCCTCTCTGCTGTTTTTTTTTCTTCTCTTCTACTAGTTAACGACAACACAAACAGCAGAGTGGTCCTGTGGTCTTTTTTCGAAGCCCTCGTTCTGGTGGCCATGACACTTGGACAGATTTACTACTTGAAGAGATTTTTTGAAGTGCGACGAGTGGTGTAGTTCCCTCCATCCATCCATCCCTGTGTGTCCTCCACTGTTTTTTTTTTGTTTTTGTTTTTTTTTATCCTCCAACACCAAGACAGTTATTTCCACACTGAAAGACAAGACTGGCCGTTTTGAGAAAAGCCAACACGTGATTTGATCTGATGAATTTTTTTGCTGTTGCTGCTCTGTTACCTGCTTGATTCCCTCTTTAATTGTATGTTTGGAAACAAATGGCCAAAAGAGTCTGCTTTTAGATGTCGGATTCTTTAGTTCTTTTCTTTCTCTTTGGGTTTACCAGTTTTTTGTCGAGGTTTGATTAAAATCTAGTAAAGCGCCGGTTACTTGCCAGGAAGCGTTCACTGGCTCAAATGGCCGAGGCTTCTGCAAGCGCAACGCAAGAAAGATTTCGGACCGCGTGCGCGGAGTCACCACAGGGGGAATGTAGGATTTCACTTAGAATGCATTATCTGTGAGGTGGAGGGTTGTTCCTAGGGTCAAAGTTCACTAACTCCACTCCTCGTGTTTTGAAGTTTGAAGGATTCATATTGCAGCTGGTCTTTCTAAAAAAATAAAATATGAGGCGACTTCTACCTCTGTTATTGGATTGAAAGTGGAACATGCCAAGAGGGAACTCAGTGGATGTTTTCATAGAGGTTCGTCTGCTCCCTGCGTATTTAACTAAATCCGACCAGGCCACTTGTTCACACATGTAGTACGTTTTTAGACAGTTTAAAACTCAACTGCAGGATGTTGAGGGTCAGATTTTAACTGAGCTGTTTGGATGACACCTCCAAAAACAAAGTGAATGAAATCTGAAAACCATATTAAATGTTGACTGAGGGCGGGGTATAAAGGGGGCGTGTGGGGGTTTGTACACTTAATATATTTTTGTTGGACTAAGTTGCTTTTAGAATTCTCGTCAGGGTTTGGGTTTCACAACAATACCGTTTTCAACAATATTCTATGTTTTGTTTCTGGAGCGTGTTGGTTGTCATGCAGCCGTCAGAGGGCCGCAGCGTAATTCCTACGGTCACTGAACGCTGCGTGGAACGAAACATGCTTCAGTTTTGTATAAAAACAGTTTTGGCGACCTCGGCCTGCTCTGGACACAGTGTCTCCTTTTGTTTTTGTGATTGCAACAACAACCTGCTTCATGGGTCTGTACAAATGTAGGATGGCTTTCTGTGAACAAATGCCCCAGGTTTCATAATAAAGCCAATATTCTGTATGACTTTTTGTATTTTTAAAACATCTTTCAGCAGAAAATTTCTAGGAAGAAAAAAGATTTGCCTTTGTTCACTTTTTCCACTCGATACTGAACCTCATTTATCTGTGTTGGTATCGGCCTTTACCGATCTGATACAGGGAAACGGTTCTGTAATGACAAAGTGTTTTTTTTCTTTCTTTTTACATAAATGTACTGAACATTTATTTGCTGCACTAGTACAGCACACATAAACAAGCTCTGTCAAGCATGTTAAAAAAATGTAATAATTTGTTCAGTCAATGCAGTTACACCCAATGTAAAATAAACTGAAACTGACAAAAAACAGTTTGACTACTTTGGTCAAACGTGTAAAAATAAACTGCAACAAACCTTTTAAATGGTTCAGAAAGTGAAATTATGAATTGTAAATATAATGTAAAATAAAACATGATATTGCTCATATCACAGAGAATTGAATTAGACAATAGCTCTGCCCTTACGGAAGATCTAGAATATTTTTCAATATTGGGACAGATACTAATATAGGATCGGTGTAGCTCTACTCTTTTCACAATTCCTGAGACTGAATGTCTGTGCTTCTATTGGTGCTTCATTGAGGGGAAAAAAACTCAGTAATCAGTTTTTACTGATTACTGATTACAGTAACTCAGTAATCCAACTTTTTCCTGTTCTTTTTTTATACTTATGATTTCCAACTAAAGACATGTTAAGATACAGAAATGTTAAGAAATGGCCCACAAAATCATGGACAGACTGTCCAGAAGACGCCCTCCAAAAGGAGAGTAGGCCACAAGGTCATTGCTAACGATACCTAAAACATGAGGGGATAAGATTTTAATACTACTTTCTGGAAAACTCCAAAGATCAAATTTATGCTATGAAGTTGTCTTTTTTTCATTATTATTTTGGCACCATTTCCCAGTTGCTATGGACAGCATGCATTGTGATTATAATGTAACTGAACAGGACTCAAGCCTCATTAGCATATCTACGTAGGACAAAGACATTGTCCACATAAGAAAGCAGCCACATGTGGAGCCATCAGGGAACGTTCTTTCTCTGCTCCTGTTCCCTACCTTTGCCCCAACAACAGTCAGTGCTGTCTGTAACAAAAAAACAAACACACAGCGATAAACGCAAAGCAACCTGTAAGAACCTTGTACACGTCTACAAGTGCAACATTTCATCTAACAGAAGAACAAATCAGAATTATAGTTTTATTTTCTATAAAAACACCTTAGAGCACCTGAAATCTAAAAAAAAAAACTGTTGGTTTAAAGCTGGTTTAGTTTTCAGCTTTTGGATATACAATGAACTAACAAACTGTTGAGTTGAACTGAAAGTGAACGAGAATGAGCTGATTAAACCAGAACAATATGCTGAGTCACAATTGTCATCGGAATATCAACTTTTCAAGAATCACAAAAGGTGGATGTAGCATTTGCTTATTAGGTTATTTTATTATTTGCATTTGAGCTCTTGTCCAAATAACACATTGTCTGTCTGCAGTGACTCACTACTGTTAACGTTAAATTCCATTGACAAAATGCTTAAGTTGACATGAAATGACACCATTAGATAGTTCTTTGAAAAGTTCAGTGCTGATTTTGTCAACAATGTGAGCAAATAAACCTCTTAAGGTCATCAACATTTAAGTCTGGAAAATTGATACATCAGCTCTTTAATGGACTGAACCTTGCGGTACCCCGCATCTGACATCTGTCCACCTTGATGAGAAGTTACCTATTGAAACAAAGAAATCCCTGTGCTTTATGTAAGATTCAAACCAGTTGAGCACTGGACCGGAGAGTCCGACCCAACTCTCCAGTCAATTCAGTAACATGTCATGATTGACAGTGTCAAAAGCTGCACTGAGGTCCAACAGAACCAGAACTGTGGTTCTTCCACAGTCTGTGTTTAGATGAATGTCATTGAACACTTTGACTAGACCAGTCTCAGTACTGTGGTGAGCCTCGAAACCAGACTCAAAAATGTCAAAGCGGTTTGTTATCATTAGGAAGCTATTTAAGTGTTTAAACAGCTTTTTCAATAATTTTGCTGATGAATGGGTGGTTAGAGGTCAGCCTGTAATTCTGCAGTAGTGATTTGTCCAGATTGTTCTCTTTTATCAGTGGTTTGGTAATTGCTGTTTTCAAAGCCTGGGGGAAAACACCTGATGAGAGGGATGACTTACTATTTTAATCAGATTATTTGCAATGACAGGCAGCACTATTTTAAGAAAATGTGTGGGAATGAATGGAAGCTTTAAGAATAGGCTTAATGACCAATCCAAATTCTTTTAGAGATATATCTATGTTATTGTTGTTCGTTAAACATTCATAGGTATACCATTCAAAACAGTGTCGTGTGGTGAGGCAGTGTTGTAGTCAAGACCACCGAACCTGAGACCAAGACAAGACCAAGACTTTTAGGGTCCGAAACCAATTCAAGACCAAGACCAGCTCCCTGCGTTACATGACACTATAAAATGTGAAATATGATCAAAATTGCTAATCAAATTCATCTGAAAGATTCACATTCCCATAAAAACACCGAGATATTAAATACTTAGAGCTGAAATACATTTAACCAATATTAAAAGCAGAACAAACTCTTTGTTCTGCTTATCTAAAAAGATAACCCCTGGGCATTTGCCCATATCATTCATGTCAAAAATCACCACTGTCTGTCTACCATTAAACATAGCAGTTGAGGCAATGCCCTGACGGTAAACAACGCTCCACTATGAACACTGACCAAAGAGCAACAAGCAAGAAGTAACCAGCACAAGGCGTCACCATGACTGTTCTCACCTTCTCTCCCACTGCATGAATCCAGGCAGCACACAGCTGTAACGTCTACCATCATGGCAGACATTACAGCTGCCACTTTGAACGAAAACAATCAATGAGCAATGCACATGCCCTGCGTGCTCTTTCGTTCTTGTGTTTTATTTATTTGCTTATTAAATAAATATCAATGTATATAATTAAATAAAATGATAGCTACTGCAGTGTAGCTACTGTTCTCCTCGGGGAGCTCTGTGGGGGGTTCTCCGGGAGTATGGGGTACCGAGCCCTTTGATACGGGCTATCAGGTCCCTGTATGACCGGTGTCAGAGTCTGGTTCGCATAACACCTGTTATAAGTCGGGCTCGTTTCCGGTGAGGGTTGGACTCCGCCAGGGCTGCCCTTTGTCACCGATTCTGTTCATTACTTTTATGGACAGAATTTCTAGGCGCAGCCA
>CAEGAG010247266.1:0-44578 GCA_903067065.1 Brachyrhaphis terrabensis | reverse complement strand
GTATCAAACAAGTAGCCCTTCGTGTTACTCTGTACCCGTGAAGTAGCCCCCAGTCTCAAAAAGGTTGGTGACCCCTGGTCTAAACTATAGACCTTGTGGGATGGTCCTGGTCTGCAGTTGACACCAACTATTAAAAATGATCCAAGCATCCAGTGGTGAACCAGGGCTGTTTTGGCATCAAAAGGCAACCAACACTTCAAAGTAACTTTTTTAATCTCCAATATTATTCTCACAGTTTATAATTTGTGGTATATCTGAAATCTTGCCTTGTCTCATCCTCATAAAGCCAAATTATTCAATATTTCACATTTCAGAAAATGAAAAGTCTTGGGAAAAACAAAGAAAAAAAGAGTTGAGGAACTGGTTTTTTATTGTTGTTACGTAACTGGAAGCAGCCCAGTTGACTTTATTAATTCAGTTACGGGCTACACCACGGGGGATTCATAGCCATTTAAATCAATCCAGTTATCTAACCTTTCTACTTGTGCATAAATTACTCCAAAACAAATCCTTCCACTCACAAGCTTGCGGTGTAAAACTGTCACAGAGTGCTGAAAAGAAGAATTTAGGTTAGTGTGTTCACCTGAGGGCAGGACAGCCTCTCTGTACCTGCTGCCGCTGCCGCTGCAGCTTGTGTAAGCCGTGCTGTGAATGAATGCGTAACATGTAAGGCGAGCGGTCTGGGCCGGATTGATTCGGCTGAGTAGGGCATGAATAATGGAAGCTGAAGCAGAGCGAACAGGGCTGTAGAAAGAGCTGGGGCTTTTCTTTGAGGATGCCCCGGTGTTTCCAAAACCTGCATCAAGGCGAAAAGAGAAAAAAAAATCTCTTTATACGATATTTAAACACTGCTGCTGATTCGAACTACTCAGCTAATGAATCACTGACGATTTGCATTCGCTTTGGAAGTGTGTACTCTGGTGTGTCATTGTTGAAAAAGAAACCATAGCTACACTGTGTGGTGTGAGTCAGAGTCAACATGACTATGTTTAAAATGTTAAGGTTGCTGTTGTATGTTTGTGCAGATTAGGCGAACACCAGACAGCGATATCCCTGGGAATCTGGACACTCCTTGGACCAACTTCAACTATGAACTTAACCTCTTAACAGATTAACCGATCACACGCTCCGAACTCACAGGCTCACTCTTGGATGTCACAACACACCATTACATTTGAATGCAAAAAAAGGGAGAAAAAAAAAGGTAATATTTAATTGTAGTATTAATCAAACCAAATCATATGGGTGGATCCCTCAATGCAAGACCAGACATTATGACTTTGGACTTCAGAGAAAAGCTGATTTTTGACCTCAGACAAAGCAGCTTGTGCATCCACATACTTATTAGATTCAAAGTGCATACAACAGTTTTCTTATAAATAAACATAAAATATTATTATTTTCTAGTTGAAACCAAATAGGTACAAATACTTCTTTCCTCACTCTCTTAAGTTAAGTCAGAATAAGTCATATATTTTAATCGATAGTTATCCCCGATACTGACCCAAATGTATGTAAACGTTTGAATTCAAGGAAATTTATACAAGTTTTCTGGCATTTAGCAAATAGAAATAATTTTGGTAATTCTAACTAAGCTAAAACTAGAACGATTTGGTGTGATGTGACTTGAGAGAGTGAGAAGAAAAGTGTGTTTGTGTCTTTTTATGTGTATGTAATTATTTGGCTTCAACTAAATGTCACAAAAACCATTAATTTATTTCTCTTGGCGAATTAAAAATAAAAGCCGTATGTAAATATAATTTATAATTTTATTGAATTGTGCCGCGTAAGTCATCCACTGCTTGTGATTCTGAGCCCAGTCTGGCTTAGTTGTTATGAATTATGACAGATTATTACGTTTGCTTAATAATCCATAATGGGCCACATCAGGCTGGATGTTCAAAACAATTCAATTAAATACAAATTTATGAAGCGGTTGAGTGGTTCCATTTTTTATTTGAATTTTAATGGAACTAATTTATATATTTTTACTCATTTCAAGGCCTATGTCACCTATAACTTATGCTCCATAACTTTAATGAATAACATACGTCCTTAACTGGATATAAAAATGTGCATGGTTTCTATAAACAAAAAAGTGCAGAAGCTCCCACTTCTTGTTTCTTGTAGAAAACATTTTAAAATTTGGCTCCTGGAAAGAAAAAAAAATTTCAACATGACCATGTTTGAACTATTAAGGTCTTTAATACAAATTTTACTGCATAGTATTGCATTTCTTCTTTCTTTTTCTTATTTTTTGTGTTTTTTAACACAAGAGATGGGAATTAACTATAATTAATTCTATGCTAATGTTTTATTAATCTGTATAGTCCCGTTTCAAAAATAAATAAAAAATAAAGTCGAACTGACCTGAACTCTCCTGGAAAGATATTTGACAAACGGCTATTTTCCATGAAAACAGAAGTGAAAACGTTTCTAAAGGTTGAAATAAACAGCAACAGCTTGTTCCACTGACTTGTTTATGTTTGTCACACAAAGACTTAGAAAACATCAGACCAAACTGTTCTGTTTTGGTTTATACGTCCTCCATAAAGCTAATGCGTCATGCATGCCCCGTCAGTTTGGGCTTCCTCTCATGCAGGTATCAAAAATGATCACACTTGTATTTAAGTGCAACGTTGTCAACAATAACTCCACCGAGAAGGTCACACGTGACTCTTCGGTCTGCATCAGTTATCGTAACCTATGCCTACTCCCCAACTATGTTTGTTGCCATATCAGAGTGTGGATTGCGTCGTATTGACATTCAACAGGACACACTGTGGCCACTTGTCAACAGTGGAAGATTCTTCGGAGGGCAAAGTCTAGAAGTGACACGGGAAGGTGTCAGGGAGGAGCTTTGGTGTTACCATTTCCCAACCAAATAGTGACAGGCTTGATTTATGTATCTCCAACAGAGACGTGTTCTTCCGGTTATGCTGAAAATAAAAAAGATACGTCTATTTTGACTTTCTTCACCTCTCTTGCTATGTAAATCATCTGTTGTTTCTGGCTTCAACACCCTTGTCACTCTCTCTCCTGGAACACTTTGTGCTCTCGCTAGAGGATATCATTCCCTTGAGGGCACACGAGGCAGCGTGGACATGCTGGGGCGGTACATTGTCTTCCCCCATATCGCAGTTTAAATGCTTGACATTGTACTTTGGCTGTTTAAAAATTCAGGAAGTTTGGGTTGAGTAATTTATGGACTGTCAGGGAGCTCGGAAAGCTGTTTCATGGTAGGCCACAGCTGTTGTCTCTTTAAGTAATTACGGTCTCTGAGAACACAAATTTAACAAACTGACACGTACAGCAAAGGTCATTTTTGTTAGTGAGTCAATCACTTTCAACAGCTGTTGAGAATGTATGTAAACTGGAAGAGGTGTCGGTAAAATTTGCTGTCGTGGAAGAATTTTTTTTTTTTTTATCACCAAATCCGTTGTAGTTCTTTTGACATAAGGTGAGAAGCTCTTTCAATTCAGCCAACACTCTTACTTTTAGGTGATTATACTTTACAAATGCATCCATTTAATTGAGACAATCCATGCCCACCAGGGAAATGTTTTGTACTGACTTTGACAATGGAGGATTTAAAGTAATTACCGTAAAATAAAGGGTGAACGGTCTCAATTGAAGACCAGAACCACGATAGGGTGTAAAATCAAGTATCAAGAAAAGACGAAATTTGAATTAAATTTACTATTGTCTCTATGATTCATGACAATACATATGTACAAAAAAATTATACAGATGTCCAACAACTATAATGGATAATGACCAGCATTGTCCCAAAACATGTCAGTCTCTTCTACCTAATCCAAAGTGAGTTTAATTTTCTTGTATTGTATCTTTTTTTTTTTTCCGAATGTATTGCAACTTCATGTAGATCAAGTGATAAGCTGTTGCACTGGCGCTGGGATGGCGGTGTCAAATCCCTACCTCAGTCATAATCTCAGAATACTGGAAGTCACCCCTTGCACAATGGAAAGATCCATTGAAAATCTTACTGTAAAGTCCCTAATCCATGTTTTAGTACATAAGTGGAACAATTTATTTGCAGCACAAAGCCAAAGTCCTGACTTCACCCCCTGTTGAGGCGTGGGAACGGTTCAAAGTGAAATTTAATAGTAAGAGAGTACCTGTCAGTTATCAGGTGTCAGAAGTTGGCCAAAGGCAAAGCAATCTTTTGGATTCCCGCCAGCGTGCAAAAATCAAAGCATACCTTCGAAAAGTTCTTTCAGCTTGATCTCAGAAGTATGTTATTAATTCGGCTTAAGGTTAAGTTTCATAAAGCTGCTTGGCTTGGTAAGCTTCAGCTGTAGCATTCAGATATTGATCCGCAATATTAATAGAGTAGTAGAACTTTTAATTCTCCTTCTTTTTTTTTAGTATTTTGAAATGCAAAATTCTCAAGCTTCTTGTACTTAAAACTGTTGACAGGGGTACATACAAAAGCAAAGAAGTTGAGGCTGCAGAAGTTAACTATTGTTACTGAATAAAAAAAGCACCACAACAAGTACATTTGACAGGTTTTCAAGCTAGGAAAAAGAAAATGCTCAAATTGGGTGTGATATCATTCTCATATCTGAACACTGACTTTTAAGGAAAAAATTAAAGAACTATGAATCCCATTTGACCCAGTATAATGTCTGTAAGTATAATTCTGACATTTCATTTTGCTTCCACTCACTTTCTGGTTTATATTTAAGCATTACTATTTCATTGTTTAGATGTGCTCTGTTGGAGAAGCCACAAAGGCAGGACTTAAATAGAAAGCTATTTAGATAACTTTGCTTTTTACTGTGTCATTAGTAGAGACATGGAATGGGTATTTCACCATTCTTGTTGAAAATGGACAACATCTGGATGATATTTTTACAAAGCACCCTGTTTCTAAGTTCAAGAAACTGCATTGATGACAAAATGTATGGATTTTTCTAACTTCAAACCTAAGCTGAAGAAAGTTATGTATGTCAAACCTTGTGTGACCAGTTCCTAACATACTATGCAGACGCTCAGTCTGCAAAGATTCAGTCACTACAGCCTGTAGACGCTAGTAATTATTTGACCTCATGAGACCTAGCAGCATCAAACCTTCAGCCCAAGATAGACCGGTGATCGTTTGGTAACGACAAGAGAAGAAACGAGACGTGAAACGTCACAGCAAAACTGTGCTAATCGCACCCATGACTATTTAGTGAATGTTTAAATCTTGGTGACTAACTTCCATTGTGCCATCCTGGAGTACCTCACATGTGCACAGGTAGTCCGCGATGACGAAGGCCAGCTGCTGATGGGAGCAAAAGCACACCAAGTAAACAAACCGTTCAACAGCAAGCGCATTTAGCTGTCAGTCATTCACATCCAGATGATCACCTCTCAGCCATTCGGAAATTTCACACCTTTGAGCATGAACTTTGTGTCAACTCTGTCATGACAGGAACAGCCGGAGCACACTGATATAGACAGAATGTGTGTTTGTGTGTGCTTCAGGGGCAAGAAAGGGGGAAGAAGGTGTTTCCATACTCAATCACATGTTGACACCAGGGACTGCTGAGGTGCTACGCAATGCACCTCAACAGTCATAGATGCCAGCTTAAGATGAAAGAGAAAGGTATAGCAGACTGCTAAAACATTTATTGACCCAATTTACTGACATAAAAGCTATTTATTTAAGCAAATAACAAATGGGTTTCACACTTAACTACCATAAATATTTTATAATGGGAACGATTTTGGATAATTTCTGTTGAAAGTACATTTAAAGATTTTTTTCTTTTTCTTGTCATGCAATAATATTATCAAGAACAAGGATGGAATGTACAGAGAGTCATGATGTGTAGTGGTGATGGAGGAACCAAATGAAGTGAAGTTTGAAGTGTTAATAAGAAAAAAAAATAGAACCAAAACAAATTCGAAAATCACAGGGAACAGAAGGAGCCAGAGCAGAACAAAAATCACAGGAACCAGGAACGAACAAGGAAGTAACAGGATTTAACAAGAGGAACAGGCAAGGAGTGACTGAGAAAAGGTTTATCTCTCTTTCTCTACTGGGGAGAGAAAGAGAGATAAAATGGCACAGCGGCGTGAGGAAGAGTACACAATCTGGGTTGCAAGGAATATGAATCTAACACTAACAATGAGATAAGGAACAAAATAAAACTAAAGCAACTAAAGAACAGAAACAAACTGATCTATTCAAATGACGAGGCTAAGAAACACAAAATAATAATAATAACAATAATAATAATAAAACTAGACTCAACCCCCAAAACAACTCAAAACTACCGAGGACCTGACAAAGAGTTTGGTACTCTGACAGATAAATATGGGTAAGTACGACCACAAACATCAACATCATTGTTTTTGTGCTGTAAGAAACAGACAAACCCAAACAGCTTTAGAATTGCAAAGCCGAACGAAAACAGCACATGGTTTTAAATTTTTCTTTTGAATGAAAATAGCAGCCAAGAATCGGTTGCATTCCTCAAAACTGAGACTCATGAGTGTGAACCATTAGTAAAGGAATGCCGTAAGAAATTATGTTTCCAGTTTGCCACACAGCAAACATGAAAGAAGAAGAAAAAAAATCTTAAACTGCACATTTGGGAATAGGGGCAAAATGTTTGGAACCGTAGCGGTGGGTTAAACAATTATTGTCCTACACTCAAATATTTTTGGAATATGCTTTGGCTTAAGTATGCATGCCATTTTGTTTTGTCTGAAAACAAAGTTCACAATAAGTCCGAAGGCTATGTAAAAAGGTGATGTAAGGAATTGTGAAACGGCCTAAAAAGTGAAAGATGACACTTTGCAAATGGTGTGGTTGCAAGGACGAGAAAAAAGGTATGAAATTTCACTGAATCTAAACCTGAACATTTGTCCGGCCTAATGGGTGACGGAGTTGCTTAAACAAAAGATTTGAATCTTGCCTTTTTTCTCTCTCTCTCTCTCTGTGTTGACAAAGCCCGACGTCAAACAGCTAGAAGTTAAGCAATTTCATCTCCAGTAAAAGGAAGCAAACATTCAAGGAACACTTCACTTTTTTGGTACAAAACAAAGGGGGAAATGCAGGTTTTGCAACTTATTCAAATAACACCTCTCAACTCAACTCAACCTATCTACGAGAGGCAGTTTGATATTTGCACCAGTACAGAGCGCAGTAGGAGTTCACATTTGTGGAAAATCACTCAAATGTAAAAAAAAAATAAAAAAAAAGTTAAACTCTACATCTCAAATAAATTAGTAATTTATTTAAAGTCTTCCTCTAAAAAATGGTAAATATATTTTATTAGCTAACTGAAAATACCTTCCATGGATGTAAAAACTTGACCAAAGAAGTATCTCAATTAAACCTGCATTGCACAATTTCGTCCTGGTAAACACAGTCAAGCATTTGCAGACAGGAACAGAGCTTTCCAATAGCACAGGATTTCTGGGACCCATGAAACCTTTTTATGGTCTATGATATCAAAACTAAAACCTCAGAATACAAAAAAACCAAAAAAAAACAAGCTGACAAGATACTCTTACATCAATAAGAAGACCACTACTGATGTCTAAACATGATCGAAAGGTAGTTCGGGGACACTCAGACGAGTATGATCGAGCTTGATTCGCTTCATCTAAATTTGGACATGTTCTCTTAAGAAATATGTCACATTTTCAGTAAATTCTTCTGGGTTGAATAACGACAAAAACTTCCTGATATGAAAGCAAGATGTCCATGGATGTCCACTGTTTGGAAGGCTGTTTCAAACCTTATTAAGTGCAGTTGCTGTTTGCTACTTTAAACCTAGCCAGACACGCTTCAGGGCATTGGACCTTGCCAGGGTCTCTTTCCTCCCCTGTTCCCACTAGTCTGGTGTAGAGGAGGGGGGCTTACCCTCAGTGGATGAAGAAACCCAAACCTCAACAGGCCCTTTTGTGCCGCAGCTTCAAAAGGAGCGGCGGTACGGCGTGGGGGCTTTGATCACGGAGCTAACACAAGAGGGGAAAGGGGTTGGTTTTGGGAAACGGGGAGGAGTAGACACCCCTGCTCGTGAGCTAATAAAAAGACTTAAACGCACAGGTGCAGAGAATTTTGGGGGGGAAAAAGCGCTGACCCATTGTGCACACACAGACGTTTATAGTCTCATGTACACATTGTCACATGACTTACAAATGATAGCTGCCTCTTTGATGCCCACCTGTGTTTGTACCTGAGGGCAAAGTCGCACAATTATTCTGTGTTCTGGTTGCGGCTTTGCGGTGTAATGTTTCACTGTGAATGCCTCTGAAGACTGAATGGATCGGGCTCTGCTGGAATTTATGAGTTTTGCCCTAATGTACGCCAAAGTGAGTGTGCACACACTCATTCATGCTGAAAGTTAAACCACTGAGCAAGATCTTTTCACCAGACATGGCAAATTATGCTTGGCGGTTGCATCAACGTCATTTTTATGTCTTTTAATTTATTTATTTTTTAATCTGCTTCTGTAAATCCATTGTAGTAAGGCAATACTTTACCCCCACTTAGCAGCGGTGAGCAAAGGTAGAGTGTCTGCTATATTTAAAGAAGCTTGACCCAGCCGTCCAGGGTTTGATTCTAGATTCTGGGATCTTTCTCTCTACTCAATTTTCTGTCCGATCTTCTGCAAGAAAGTAACGTTTTAAGCCCAGGAAATCAAGTGAGAACCATTATCCACAATTGGGGAAAACATGGAAGCGTGGTAGCATGGTGGTTTGGGGGCAACCTTACTTTTTCATGGCCTGGACGTCTTGCCTTAATTAATGAAAGCATGAGTTTTGCTCTCTACTGAAAAGGAGATTGTCTGGCCATCATTTTCTTAAATCTTGAATTGATAAGCAAGACAATGACCCAAAGCACACAGCTGCTCCAAAGAATGGCGAAAAAACACAAAATTATTGCTTCATTTGCTTAAATCTGACAGATTTAAGGTTGCTCATGCTCTTAAACCTTCAAAAAGACCAGTGGGAAGGAGAAAATGCCTCCACTGTGAAAACCTTGATGGGAGATGTTTTGGCCACAGGGTAAGGGTGGAATTATCAGCAACTTTGTTTTTGCTTATGTTATCTCAGCCTGACAATACACTTTAATGATCCAAAACATTTAAGCCAAACAACAACAAAAAACCAAACACAAATACGGGGTTTTTTACAGCACTATAAGCATATGAAGTGAAAATAGATGAAGAGATCTAAAAATGTATTTTCTTAAAGTAGTCTGTATTACCCAGCGATTTACTGACGGATGTTTTGGTAATTCAGCAGATCCCAGAGAGTTTTCTTTTTTAATGTTTGATGACTTTCTGCCAGCAGTGACTTTCTCTGGGAAATCTCTTACGGTATTTTTTCATCTATCAACTGCCTCGCAGGCCCCCTTCCGCAGCATGCCGAGCTAATCCGTGCTCAGATGCCCACCGGTTTATGTTACTGTTACCGGCTAATGGGAAAGAGGTGACCAGCACAGCAGGGTGCAGTCACAACAGCTCTTAATAAGGAGGGGAGCGAAGGGGGGCATCGGGGTGTGTAGGTACTCCAAACACAACAAGGCGAAAGAATGTTAAGAATTGCTAAAGTTTTCGTCTGTAGTTTTTCCACAGACGAAAGGGCAAAGCGAGTTCTCGAGAGACAGAGAATGCAAACAGTCTGCTGGCTTCCTGAAACCGACCAAGTGACAGGATCAAAAGAACGCTCTGTTAATGATTGCACCGCTCAAACAAAGAGGCAAAAAAAAAAATAAATACCTGCAGACAAATAAAACTTTGCGTGGTGAAATTTATGCCCGTGACAGTCACATGTGGCGGGGTTCCCAGCGGGAAAAAAGATCAGAGGGAGAGAGCTGGACATCCGCAAACAAGCCGGTGGTCGCCTCGCAGCAGAATGGTCAAACAACGGAAAGTCACAGCCTGTCTTCAGCGGGGGGTTAATTCTGTTCACTGATAAGAGGTCAAACAGTGGATCGGCACCAAAATTAGCCCGATGATTAGAGCTTAGAAATAGTTGAAACCTGCAAAGGTTTACAAACTTTCCTTAAATCTTTTTTTTTTCCACGTTAAATCCAGAACTGTGACACACCAACTCAAAGTAAACGTCAAGCGGAAGGGAAATTGTTTTTGTTTTTTGTTTGTTTGTTTGAAAAGCGTTCCAAGAAATTCATATTCAGCACCCTAAATAAAATACAGTGAAAATATTCAGAATCACATTTGGATGATAACATTCAGCCAGAGACGCAATGGCACGGTTTAGATCTGGCACGTGGGCCAAAACTGTTGAAGGCCACAAGAATCAGATTTTATTTTAAACTTTGAAGAAAAGAAAAAAGAATATGGAAAGGTACATTTATTGTATAAAGATCTCTTAATCATATTGATCCAAAGTCGTCCATTTCACAAAGATTTTAGTTCGATGGTAAAAACATTTTACCATCTGCATCAAACAACCAGATTAGTTGCATTCCTTCGCTGTGGTAGGGGAAAACTGAACACCTCTCATTTAGATCCAAACATATTCATGTGTTAGGATGGTGTACTCAAAGTCCAGACGTAAATCCAACTGGGAAACATTTAAAATTAGAGGTTCATAGACACTTTCCATCAAATGTGGACTGGCTCGAGGTATTTTTGCAAAGAGCAATATGTTAAGAGTTTTACATCTCACATTTCATAATTGAGTTTATAAATAAAATGAAACATCCCCATCACTTAACAATTATGGACTAATTTGTGTTGGCCCGTCACAAGAAATCGCTCGTAAAACCCAAATAAAGTTTGCAGTTGTATCTTTACGAAATATCGCCTTCTTGCATCTACCAGACATCAAGGCTGGCTCCAGACTTCACAACACTCCTAGCTCTGTGTTGGAAACTGCCAGATAGAAACGGCAAACCGCGCAGAAAAATGTGACTCGGGGACTGTTTGCACACAAGCGCCGCGTTGATGAAGGACAAAATCCGACCAATGAGAAGTCGAGGTGTTCTCCCTGTTGTGGAAAGTTTACGATAACTGCAATCATAGTTTCCTAATCAGCTGACAGACTCGGCGGCTCTTGGAAACAGTTGGCGGTGTGGTCACACCCCGTGTGGTGGGGTGTGCGTGTGTGTGTGTTGAGACATGTGTTTAAGGGTCTTTGGAGCAGCACAGGCAGGGGTTTTTGTTGATGAACTACATAAAACAAGAGAAAGAATGCGCCCAGCGTGCTCTACCTGATGAGGAGAGTTGGTGGAAAATGTCAGTTTGCCTCTTGTTAGTTCTCACATGCGCTTTTCTCACCAGTAGGAGACAAAAACAGGATGAAACAAATTGTAAAAGTGTCCCGACAAAAATTACAGGTGTTAAATTACCTGATGTAGTCACACAAAAGGCGGAAGACCCCTTTAAAGTCCTAATCTCCCACTTTGTGGTGAATTTCAGCTCTTTCTTCAGACAACAGATGGACAGCAAAGGACTCAGGCAATAATTTAGACAAACCTAATGTGTAATTGTTTCATATTGATACGTATGCTGACATTTCACACTCTTTCCACTGTTTTGCCAATGCTGTAGTGTGATTGTCTGCTTACAAGGACAATGATAAAGTAATACAGATACCGATACGGATGCACAATAACGCTCTATGATGCTTACAGAAAACATCATTCAAATTCAAGTGCGACTGATTTTTATCAGCCACTATTCATTCATTCAAGCTTCACTTCCAGGGAAACCGTTCTATTTAACTTGCAAAAATTTTTCCTTTAAAAGCAGCTAGTGGCCTCACGGCGGCCATCTTTGCCATTCAAATGCTTGACTTTGTGTTGTTTACGTTTTGATGTCGGCGCTTCGGGCAGACTAGCTCGCGTTTCGGTTAGTTTGGTCTCAGCTGCAGGGTCCACTTAAAAAGTTTTAAATGACTGTCTTTGTTTGTGACACTGTGTAGGAATTGGAAGATGTCACAGAAAAACAAAAACAGCAACAACACAAAAAAAAAACATGGTCAGCCTGTCTCAGACTGCTGTTGACTTTTCCAGGATGAGGTGTTCTCACGAAAAACTTAGGAATTGAAGAGCAAATCAAAGCAATCCATCTTTGAAAAAAAAATAAAAACGCCACACGGCTGGTGTTATAAAAGAAAAATACACATGAAGTGTTTTTTCACTTCCCCATTTGGTTTTATTAGTCTGTTGTTTCCTGGTTGTCACACGTCCAGAAACCCAACGCTTTATTTTGTTTTTCCACCAGTGTCCACATGATCCCAGGTTTTGTAATGGTCATGTGACATAACTTATTTTTTTCTTTTCTTTTTGCTGAAAACATGTTCTGTTTCAAAACAGGTATGGGTAGAACAAAAAATGTCTCCAAGTTAAATGCCTGCACAACCGATGACGCGGTTTTGCTTGATTCAAGATGCCATCTTGTAGACTGATACAAATTTGTGAAATCTGTCAGAAAATCTAAATTGTAGATTTATAAAACTTGACGTTTTTTTTTGAGAACTCAAGTAAAACAAAAATCAAACCACTTTTACAACTTGCAAGTTGGCGGCCAAGAATGTAAGTTTAGGCCACCGTAACTTTAATTAGTTTACACTTTCTTTCAGGCTCACTGTACATGAAATCAACTGGTAGGTGCTGCTGTTTGCAAATCTGGAAAATAATGTTTAATTGAAAAAAAAAAGTGAAAGAAATCCGACCTCGCCTCTGGGAGTTACACCACTTTTCCTTTTGGTTGGCAACGGATTGGCAAAGACTAAAATCCAAACAAGTTTAAAACCCTTAAAATCCTTATAAAGAGCTCGTGAAAAAAACAATGGCCTCGATCCAACATGGCCGACTTTCTGTTGAGCTTAGGGCAAACCTCCAAGAGTCTTTATTGTCTTTCTTGGAGAGTTCATCATGTACCGGGTTTTATGACTTTGGAAGACACTGTTTCAAGGTCCTTCGGTCTTCTTCATCATGGTGATCAATGTGTGTGGACAGTTTCATGAGCTTATGGCGATGTTCTGGCCTCCAAAAATGCAATGAACTTGGAAGAAAAAGAGCAGAAGTCAGAAACTGAATTATAAAAAACATTTACATTTCATTAGGCCTGCACACTCTTTATTTTCTCGGGCCTAATTAATTACAGCTTTGAAGACTTTCACATACTTGTGGTAGTAAAAAAAAAAAAGAAAAGGAAAAGTTAAGAAAAACGTGATTGAAGCCTTGCTGCTTTTATGGGATTTCAGATGGAAGAGTAGCAGCTAGGTGCTGCTAATTAAATGCCTTCGGCCTCTATAAAACGGACAGTTTGTCTCTTTGGAGCGTATAGGTTTGTGTTA
Organism: Brachyrhaphis terrabensis; assembly: GCA_903067065.1. Taxonomy (NCBI): domain Eukaryota; kingdom Metazoa; phylum Chordata; class Actinopteri; order Cyprinodontiformes; family Poeciliidae; genus Brachyrhaphis; species Brachyrhaphis terrabensis. The sequence goes on along the minus strand of CAEGAG010247266.1, from coordinate 31,279 downwards.
GCGCCGTGCCCAGAATAAAATACATAAAAACAACCCGATGGTTTACCAGCAAAAACAGCTTATGCTAACGCAGTGGCAATGATTTGGGCTTGTTTTGAAGTGGGACGTCGCTAGCTTGTAGTCAGCGAGTTGAAAATAAACCCGTGTGTACGCCAAAGTGCTTCTGGGGTCAAATGTGAGGCCATCTTTCCAGCTGCTCAGGCTTGGCTGAAATTAGATCACCGACAGGAGAATTATTCTGAACATGGCAGCCAAATCGACAACAGAATGACTGAAAAAGGAAAGAATCAGGGCGTTGCTATGGCCCAGTCACCGTTTATGCGTCAACCTAAAACTGAGAGGAACTGCACAGAAATCAATTCATACAAACTCGAGTGTACCAAACACAGTTTGAGCTTCACTATCAAAGTGCAACTAGCATAGAGAGCCTCAACAACGTACTGCTGTGTAAACGTAAATTTAGATTGCTAGCAAAGGAATGCTAACAGTCTGATGCCACGAATCAGTCAATAATTCAATCACGTTTATTTGTGTAGCTCATTTTAGCAGCAAGGCAGTTCAAAGTGCATTGCACCATAAAAACACAAAGTTACAAAGTTGCAAAGAAAACACCATACGGTCAACAACTGCAAAAAATATTACATTTTGATGAGTGCCATCACCAAAATTGTGCATATCAAATATGTTTTGTTTATTATGGTTCAAAAGCAACTATAAATAAGTGGGGTGTTTAGTTTTGGTGTAAAGGAACTCAGTGTTTCAGCTGAAACTCAGTGTTTCAGCTGAAATTTGTGGTGCAAAGAGGCATCACTTACACACTGAAAACATGTAAAATGCCGCGTAAAAATACCCACGTCGATATTCAAATGTTGGTTTTTCTTTCGCTAAAGTAATAGCATGAATCACTCCGCAGCCTGACAGCGGACAAATTTTCATCCTCCCTGCTTACTTCCCTTCGTTAACAACTGTTTTCCGCTTTTACTAGGGTCTCCTTTTACTGGCCGAGGTCACACGAGATAAAAAAAAAGAAAAGGTGAGGGAAGAATGTGGCGGAGCATGGAAGAAAAAAAAAAAAAGAAAGCTTTTTGTGTGAAACAGAAATAAAATGGCTTCTCCTCACAGGTTTCCTCTCCTTTGAAGAGGGGATTCCTCCTTCGTTTTCTGAGAATGAAAATGATTAACACCTTCATTGTTGCCATGCTGACACATGGTCTGTGGGAGCCTTCCTGCCCACAGATCAAGGCGACCCTGTAATTACCGACAATGTATCCACATTTCCATTAGTGAGAAAGCGACTGAAAAATAATAACCAAAGGGGATTTGGCAGTTATTTACACTGATTTTTCTCCCAATATGGCACTTATAGTTGGAAGATCACACATATTTAATGAGGCATGTGACAAACTCTTACTGAGAGCAACGACATGACATTTCTTGTTACTTTATTAATATTCTTTATTTCACACCTATGGATTAGGTTTATTTCAGTTTAAAAGTAGAATCAATTCCAGCACAGTTGCAAAAAAAAAATTTCAGAATACTTTTTTTTTTTTTTTTGCTTTTTTTCTTAGTAGAAAATGAACTAGACTAGTTTTATTCTGCCTATAAAAATAAATACAAAAATGCCATTTGGAAATGTTTAATTTAAAGCAACTTCTTTAAAATGCATCAGTTTGCAAAAAATTGTATCTTCCAAGTCCAAATATATAAAATGAAACATATTTCATGTTTATTTTATTTTTTCCAAATTAGGTTGATTTAAAATCAGTCTCAATGGAATCCAACTGTGTGACCGGATTGACATCCATTTTAATTCCAATTGCAATAAAACACAACCAAAGTCAGTTTCTTACTAGCTAAACCTCTATAGATAGACAACTGCTCTACGCACTGATCCATAGTATTGATTCAATGCAAACTCAATCATGTTCAGTAGATTAAACTTCAGGTTAAGAGTTGTGATTTCAGTGCAACAACTTGCCAATTAAAACCAAACACTCAAGTCTTGTATTTCAAACTGCTGATAATGCAAAAGACTATTGACTCGCAATTAGTCTGGCTTTTGTTGGGAGGCACTCCATCGCTGATGCTTCGTGATTAATTCTCATTATCCTTCCAACTTACACTTGTGAGTGTATGTAAGTGTAGTTTTTGCAAGTATAAGACAAAAAGGTGTGCGATTTTTCAACGCACTGGGTCATTATGGTTATTAGTATCACTACAGAACAACTTTGGAGGCTTTTTTTTGTTCCTTCTTTGGATCGCCTATTTGCTAAGTTTAAAAATGACCCTTTATTCACCCTGTATTCGTGTCCAGACACGAACATGGGGGTTTCTGTAGATGGGAGCGAATTGTTGACCTACAACGACTCAACATTAACGTATAACTCCAGCATGAATTTGGGTTTAAAGAAGCTAAATAAATTATTTACATGGGTTAGTTTGTTGTTAGCATCGTTATCATAGACTAATTACTTAAAATAGCACAATTCACTACTCACCCGACAGAAACAAGTCGACAGCCATTTAATGCTTCTTTTGATCCTAAATGCTTGACCTAACTTGAAACCAAATGATTGTATTCTCCAGGCTTTTGAAAATTTTCTTCTGGCTTGTATAATATGAGGTCTGCAGCACCAGATAGTTAGTTATGTGGCTCGCCTCGATGCGGGTAAATCCTCAATATTATAAGAGAAGTCTTTTTTACAGAGATAATATGGATCATATCCTAAATATACGTTTTTCGAGATGCCTTGTCTGTTCCAGCCTTTTTAGGGCATTAGCGTGCTGTTGTGGTCACTTCCAGCCCTCCATCTGAATTTCGCGCGTCATCCAGGTCACGTGTCTGAAACTCAGCAATATAGAGGTCCTAACTGCACAGACTCACATCTCTATTTCCTTATTGTTTCATTTCAGTGGGAGCGCTCAGGTGTAAAGAAATTGAGCCTCGAAAGCCTGGCTGGGTTTTTTTTTTTTGTGCTGGTGTCACAGGTGATGTGGCAGACGGGTCTCCAGCTGCCTCTCCGTCCTTTGCCAAAGCGTCCCAACGTCAGGACCTCTGGGTTAGGGTTCGGTTTATGCACAATGTGGCCGTGACGTGCGGCTATAAGTATGCTGCTGAATAAGTAATGCGGCCACAGGCAGAGATGCAGAAAGAAGCATCATCGTGCTGTTAACTGCACAGATGCAAGGATGTGGGGAATGAATCAGCAGTGCAATTAGATTTGGAGTGTATATTAGCCTATTGCAAGATCGGTATAGAAATACAGTTTCTTTTTTAATTGCTGTGCTATGGTGAAGAGTGTGCTTGTGTGTGGGGGTGGGGGTGGGGGTGTGTGGGGGTGTGTGTGTGTGTGTGGGTGCAGACTGCTGACCAGGCAGCATTATGCTAGAACCAGGACCCTCAAAGACACAAAGTCAGCACAATGCCTGTCACAGCAGCCAGCCAATCAGAAGCCTTAAAGCAGGGAAAGAGTGTAGGCAGGAACCAATAGCTGACAGAGCATCCGCTGAGGTTCAAATGCAAATGGATTGTTTTTTTTGTTTGTTTGGGTTTTTTGTTTTTTTTTTCTGGAATTTGATTTATTTATTTTATTTTTATTTTTATTTTATTTTTTGCAGTGAAAGAAATACAGAAAAAGCTTGGGGTTAACATAAAAAAAACACTGTGACCTAAAAACAGCAGCCGACAAAGATCAACTCGGATTTCGGAATTACTTCACTTCCGAATTGAGAGCGTTCTCGTTCCGAGTCGTAAAGCTCGGTTTTCTGGAGGCATGTTGGCCATCTTGATCTGACTTATGCTACATTTGATTTGCTTCAGATTTTGGCACTAAGATCCAGGAATCGCATCCTAAAACCTGAGCGTCTTTTACCTTCGAGTCATAAAACTACAAAGACAACACGTAGCAAAAAAAAAAAAACATCAAAAGAAGTGCTAATATCTAATTTAGACCTGAATCCATTCACAACATTGCACATGAACCACAGCCATGTTGGAAACTGAATTCAGGAAGGGGTTTTTTCTTAGTGATGTGCAACTTCACAGGGTGATCTTATCGTCTTGCACTCTTGGTTTGATTAATACTGCATTCACGAAACGCTATACACATCACTTACCACTGACTGACCATGCAAAAAAACCAATGGTAAGATTATTTAGGAAGTAAATAACAAATAACTTTATTTCCCAAGTGCTTGTGGCAACCCCATCCCATGGCGTCCTGAGTGGTGAGCCATATCCTCTGCATCAAACCTCCAAACCTTCATTTTTATTTTTCAAACCACGTTGCGTGTTTGTATTTCATTTCTCAAAGTTAAAATTAGCCTCCTACTGTTTATTTAACGCTGAAAAACTCATCACTGTTTGTCTAACTTAAGAATATAAATATATATATATGAAAATTACTCATCCACCAGTTCAAATTACATGTAGCTCTACACCACAGCCTTCTTTAGAATCCACTAATCTTTGAATATTCAAATTGTTATTTGTTTCTATAGTCACAGTTTGGCTGCAACACAATTTAAAATGCTGTAAAAAATAAAACCTCACACGCAACCAGGAGAGGTGAATGTCAGACATCGAATCAAATCCAAAGAAAAACTTCCATGACACTGCATACGTTTCATAACACAACTGCATTCTGCTGCTAAGAGAGGTTGTTCCTCTTTAGGACTTTAATCAATGAATGCTACACATAATGTTGCAATCGTAAAAAAAATCCTGTTACATTCTTCTGCAACATGAAAATTTAAAGAAACAACTTTAAAGTGGAGTGCCGAGTTCTTCTTATCAGAATCACTTAACGTAATGCATAACTTGGACTCGTTGGACAATCTTGCCCTGCTGTGCCACCGCCCGGGGTCATCGGCCCGGGGGGGGATTTAAGGCTTATGTCACAGTATCCTCTTAAGACAGGAATGGGCAGTTAAAAGGATCAACTCATTGGAGGGAAGTGGAGTGCTTAAGCTAAAAACTTCCATACGTACGATGCAAGGAGAGAATATGAGGCAGCTTTGTTCGTGAGGATTAGCCAAAAACGTAGCCAGACTTCAAACAGAACTGACCAACACACTTTGAATGTGATTATTGACCATTAAATAACAGTCCCTTAATAAGGCCTTTAAGTCAATGGTTAAGTAAAACTTGCAGTTTTGCTTTGATAGCACAAATTGTAACCAGATTGCGGCATGAGGAGACCCCATTAAAGCCAAAAGCAGTGAGTAAAAAGCACCTGTTTTGAATTTTCCATCAAAAATGTGCTAATCTCTCCTACCGCAAAATGTTTTACTGGCTTAGCTGGGAGCTGCATGCAGCTTTTATTTCTGCATGCTTGTTCTCAAAGGGCCAACCCATGCGCACAACCTGAACTAATGCAATAAATACTTCTTCCTATCCAAAACGTGGGGGGAAAAAAAGTCGTATTTTTTTTTATTGTGAAATCTCCTACTCAAGCCCCGCAGCATGTTCTGTACCGTCTTGCAGTGTTTTATGTGAACACGCACGCACACACGCACACACACACACACCCCCGCACACTGCAAAACACACTGACCGGAACAAAGAACGCAGGTACGACAGACGAAGGCTTAAGATGAAAAGTTTAAAAATGGCTGCAGAAATTCTGTGTGGAGTGTAATTTGGAACCAGAAGTAACAAAACAATGTTTTTGAAATTCATAGATTTGGTGAGATTATTAGCTAGCTAGCACCGCTGGCTAATGGACGAGTGAATGCAATCTCATTATCAACTAGATATAATTTTGGCGAACTGGTCTGCCTAAGATTAAATTCCTGATAAGATTTCTATGGTGAAATGTGACACATATGTATAGTGGATTGCAAATAAAAAGCTGCTTATCAATATGTTAGCAATATACTCGTACAAAGATACATGCAGATGCATATATTAAGGTTTTTCAGGAACCTTCATTAATTCAGCTGATTAAAAAATGGCTAATTTTTTGGCTAAAATGGCTAATATTTATCAGGGATGTTGCAAAAATGACGCAAGATTATTTCATCGAAGTTTCAGCGCTGTTAAAATTGACATTACGCAAACTCCAAATATGTTAGAAAAACATACAGGCCCCAATGTCTAGATTCTTTCACTATGTATATATATATATATATATATATATATATATAGCTAAAGCTAAAAAGGTAATGTTTTTGATTATGGCTGCAAGAAGAAATTGTCATTTTAGACAATTTATTCTAAAAGTTATTATGTAAAATCTGCTTTTATAAGCTACAAAAGTCTTATAAAAGTAATTTCCTTCAAACTATGCTATCTATTTCTCTTTATTTTTTCCATATATATAAGAAAATCTCAAATCATTCAACAATATTTTGCTTCAGTTTGTAATACAGGATTAATTTTAGTCTAAAATTTAAAATGAGAAATATTTTTTTTTGTTTACTGTTCTTACTTTTCGTAATATTAGAAAATAATTATTTTGCGGCTCTTAACCATAGGGCGTTAAACCATAGCAGACTCTTCTTATCAGATCCAATCTCTCTTTCACATTAAGCTAAAGTGGGGATTGTTTCTGGCCTGGTAGATACTCAACAGTCACGCAATTTCACTCATTCTTTTTTTATTTGCATATGTGACCCAGCGCCATGCAACCATGTGGGCGCTCAGAGCAGAACATTAGGAGACACATATATATTGAGCAAATAAAATGCAACAGCATTAAGGTGCGAGAGAATGTGGAAAGGGAGGTAATGGACAGTTATGCAATGTGGCTGCCAGATTAGCAGACTGACTGGAGACCTGACATTGTTACATAATGCAGAGTTCAGACACTAATCCATACGGCAACCTGGCTGGGAGGCTGCAAGCACGACTAGTGACCGAAACCTGTGGAGAACAAGGAGCTCTGATGAAATAAGTGTATTTGACAAGTTTAACCTGTTTCCCAAGTTTCCCTGATACCTCCATGGAGGCTTCTTTCACAGTTCCTAAAAGACCAAGAGAGACTACTTCACGCAATACACAACTCTTCTTCTCGCAAGGCAAGCCACAACTGCATTAGTACCCTGCCATGGAAAGCATGATTGCAGGGAACTTGATACAAGCACGCCCCACTCACAGGTTTAGGGATGCAACCACAGCACGAGGCTCGACAAGTTTGGTTCCTCACATTTCCCTGGCAGGGAGAGTCGCTTATCCGAGCCAGATCGATTTCAATCGGCCGCTCACCAAAATGATGTGGCTGCCAACAGGGCTATCGCAATGGAACTATAAATACCCCCCGAAGGCTATGTTGCGGCCACGTACGCAATGGTGAGTCCAGATTCACATGTCCCTGATGAAATCAAATTACAGACGCAAAAACGGAGGTGTAGCTCTTATCAAAACTCTTCCCACTTGCTGACACAGTTTTGCAAGGCGGCAATTAGAGCAAAAGGGAAATGTGGGGCATTCTGGGCATGCAGGAAAGAAAAACTGAAATCCCAAAACTGAAGAAAGAGCAAAAAGATAAACTAACTTGGGCGGATACAGTTAGCTCATCAATAGGCCCACAAACCACATGTCTTTTGAATTATCCACTTGATCTCTTTTTTTTTTCTTTTCCCAAATGACTAGTGAGGAATTCCCACGGGATCTGAGAGCAACTGCCTGACCTATGCTCATGTCAAAACGACGTTGAAACAACTGCCTGACTTGCCCCTCAAGTATTTCACCAAATCAAGTGAGGAAACAATAATTATTGATCACGTCAACCCTGATCAAGGCAAAGTCTTACATTCTGTTGATTGTTAGAGGCTGCGAAAGATCGAGACTGGAGCACAGCTTAGATAATGTAATCTTAGATGACGGCTCACTCAAAGCCCATATCTTAATCCAATTAAAAAGTTTTGTGGCAAAAACATTCAAGTCGTTGCCCATTACATCACAAAGTCGTAGCATGACTACGGAAGTTGCAGAGGAAGATTAATGCAACTATGTACTGTCTGAAGTAAATGCAGACTCATTATTGGGGCAAATTCAAAAGGTCTGAAGCACCTTTATATGAAATAGCAAGAAGGAAGGTGAAGGAGCGGAGGGGCGCCTAATCAGTTATTGAACATATCATTTGAATATGCAGAAACAGTTGTCACTATTAAATACAAAAAATGCAGACTTGAAATAAATTTTCTGCCATCGTTTTGGCGCCCTCTCTAGCATGGCGCCCCCATACATCACATATGGGGCATACCTACTTGTTGCGTCAAGGTGTAATGAAAAAGACTAAATATCTTTGAATCTATTTCATTCTTATCTGGTTTCTCTCTATGAATTTGCATGGCTCCAGACACACCTAAAGAAAGCATTTCGTTCCACCTGTTGGACATGTCTGTGGTGGAATGCGCCATGAAAAACTCAAATAAGCCGGTAACCCAGAACAACGTAGTAGTTCCAGTTCACCTGTTCTCACTTGTTTGGACTGAAGGAGGCCATGCATGAAAGGGTTTTCAAAGTTCAAGGGTGCGGAAGAGTTTAAAAACCCTTAGAGAAGAGGAATACATTTGAATAAAACTGAGTCTTTTAACCAATTACTATTAGTAGGATCTTTATCATGGAAGGACGCTGCAGGATAAGTGGAAGATGTACAGTATATCTGCAGGAAATAGGCTGTTGCCAGCTGGGCATATTTCCTTTGAAGCACAATCCATTAAACCTTTGAACATCTTTATGCAAATGTATCATAAGATAAAAGCAAACAAACCCCTGAGGTTCCGTCATATATCCCCACATAATCTGCACGCACATAGTAGTATATCCCATAACATGCAAATGAATAAAATACTGTACATATATGGTGAGACTGCTCACCAAGGCAACCCAGAGACCTAAATAATGCAAAAACTATCCTAAAGTTATGCTTGCAGTACACACATGAGTTACAGATCAACTGTGTAAAGTGGATCCCTGCAGTTCATCATATAGGCTGTTAATCTGCTCTCAAAGTGTGTGGGTGTGTGGGGGTGTGTGTGTGTGTGCACATTTACATAACATTCCAGCCGTATAGAGAGATAGCATTCCCTGGAACTCCCTGATGCTTCTGTTTGGCTAGCGAGTGGCACACGCCCACACACACACACTTTCATACAGAGATGGCATCAAAGGCAGCACGAGATAAAAAGTGGAAAGTTCACGGAGAAGCAAGGCCACGTTCAATGTTTGACATTAAAACTGGAAAGTTTACTTGCCGGAATGGACCAGCTGGCTCCTCGAGCGCTCTGATTACATTCCCATGTGCTTGCGCTTATTGTTATGATGCTGTGAGCCACTGGTATGTTTTCATACTCCTGCCTGTGAACGGCTCGGCGTTCTCATGCAGCATCCCTAAAAATGCCAAGCAGCGCATTAAAGTTTCATCGATAAATATTTGAAAGAAACACACATGAATCGTTGGGAAATTACTGCGTGCACATGCATTGCAGGAGAGAAACTGAGAAAATTGGAATTTGATATCAAAGACAACAAAAGAATTAATATACTTCAGTTTTATACTTCTTTTTATACTTTCTAATACTATGCAATTAATATTTAACAATACTAATTATAAAAAATAAAACTTAACTGTCAAAAACTAAATAAAATCTAATTAATAGAAATATAGCCACACACTTGTTATGACAGTTTAATAATGTCTAAACTTTCGATTATTCTCAAAACACAAAGTACAGTTCCAGTCAATGGAATGTAAACAAGCAGCCTTAGTCACTAGATCTAACTTCACAACTACAACACAGAAGCTGCCATAGTTTGTGTTGTGGCGTCTTCCTGCTGCAGAGCTGCAGAGGAAAAGAGAGGGGAGGGAGGGAGGGAGAGAAATTGCCGCCACGTGCGCTCAAACGGCTCCTTTATTATGAAAACTTTTTCTGGATTGGTCGAGATGCGAAACACAGTATTTATAGACGCTTTCTAATTGGCTGTCTCCTCCGAGTCGATAGGATAACACAGCGCGCAGCCTCCAGACAAGGGATTCTTGGGCGTCTCGTACTATGAGAAAGTAGTGCGTCTGAAAAATACATATTTCGAAGGAATCTTTCCTTAAAATCTATTAAGACCTATGGAAAATTCATATATAGTATATCTTAAATTTTATTTGCCAAATATTTTCAAGCTACGTTTTAAAATTTGGGTGGAAATGTTTGTTGTTGGAGCGGAGGGATACCAAACCTCTAGGTTACGCGTCAAAATATTGGCTTGGGAAGACCGCGCCAAAGCACAGACAGCGGCCACTCTCCGGGATAATAACACACCGCAGTGGCCCCTTTAAACTCACTGTACACTTTGTACTTTCATGCTACACGTCTCCACACGGACTTTCTCTTGATTTACAAGGCGGCTCGTTTTTGTTGGGAATACTTGACGTCGAGACACAGGAGTCGGAATTGATGCCGGTTTTCGGGAAATAGTGCGCGACTTAACGGTCGTGACACGACTTTCTCGTCGGGGGCACCTTGCTGCGGAGTTGGCGCACAGCTTGGACCGGGTTGCCCACACGGTCCGCAGCGCCGTTTCTGAGCCTATTGCTGTTCTTGCTTCTGGCGACTATTTAGAGCAAGCCGAACAGGACTCGTTTACGCCGGCGTCTCTCGGTTCGAATATGCTGCTGTCAAAGTTTGGTTCATTTTCGCACATTTGCACTCCCTCGAGTATGGACCACCTACCAGTGAAGATCCAGCTCCCGCCCGGTACGTCGCCGCTTCGCTTTCTATATTGGATTTCTCCTACCAAGAAATACTTAATCAAGCGAATCTGCTTCACTTTCAACTGAGTGGGAATTATTCTCATTTTCCCCCTTTTTTACTTGCAGTAAAAGTGGAGAAGGAGCCTTTCGAGAAGGTTTACCAAGTGGGCTCGGTGCTCGGCAGCGGAGGGTTCGGGACGGTGTACGCCGGCAGCCGGATTTCTGACGGCGCGCCGGTGAGGATTTCACTTCACTACGGGGTTTTTAGCGCAGATAAATTGGATTTGTATGTGCACTTTTTTAATGTGTGCTCTTTCCAGGTTGCTGTGAAACATGTCGCGAAGGAGCGAGTAACAGAGTGGGGCACAATTGTAAGTGTGTGGTTTGTTTTGGTTCCCCCACCCCACCCCCTCTGTATTGCAGCTGGGTGCGGGTGTTAATATTATCATTACCTGTGTGTTGTACTATTGTTATTAAACGACGCCATCTTTTTTTTTTTTCTTTCTTCTTCTCTTATCACAGAACGGAGCTATGGTGCCGCTGGAAATCCTGCTGCTGAAGAAGGTCAGCTCGTCTTTTCGGGGAGTTATAAAGCTGCTGGACTATTACGAGCGTGCCGACGGCTGGCTCATCGTCATGGAGAGGCCGGAGCTCGTAAAGGACCTGTTCGACTTCATCACCGAGAAGGGAGCCCTGGACGAAGACACGGCGCGGGGCTTCTTCTGCCAGGTTCTGGAGGCGGTCAGGCACTGCTACAGCTGCGGAGTAGTACACCGAGACATCAAAGATGAAAACCTGCTGGTGGACCTGCGCACCGGGGAGCTCAAGCTTATTGATTTTGGCTCAGGGGCGATTCTCAAGGACACGGTCTACACTGATTTCGACGGTAAGCGACGCTTTGTTACTATTACGGGATGTCACGGTGGTGGGTTTTCATGAATATAATTATTTTTATGCATCCGTGTGGGCCGAGTTGTGTTTTTTTTTTTTTTTTTTTTGCCCTTGATGCTTCGGCTGTGCTATATTCAGACGCGGAGGCGATAACGAGGCTGTGACGCAGTGATCCGTTTTTGGTGGAGGGTTTTCCTCACCAACGTCCCCTCGCGCGCATTAATATTAGAAATGCAAACCGGATGATCATCATGATGATGATGATGCTGCTACTGCGCCAGACAAATCTCAGTGAATATTTACAGAGGTGACTCATCGATATTTTTTTTCATGTTTTTTTTTTTTTTTTTTTTTTTTAATCGGTGACGCATTAATCTCTCGTGAGCCGGATTGTGCTTTAATGTTTCCGGTCATGATGTTGTCATGGCAGCCTGAGTCACGGTGTGCGCAGTGGTGTTGTGGATCTAAGGTCAGTGTCACCTAACATCTGTTTGTTGTGAAACTAGAGTCGAGGCTTCACGTGATGGGCTCACGTTGCTTTAGTTTTTTTCCAAGCGCGCCACAAGGGGGTGGCAGGAGGGGAATGCCCACCCCTAGGAATTTGGATAATATATTTTTTAAACGAATTTTAGAGATTAAGGTGAGATTACGCTTCAAAAAGCTGCAGTTTATACATGCCACAGCGTGTCAGTTTTTATTCCACACACCCAAAATCCTGTCATTGCTTGCGCTGCTGCCTTTTTTTGGGTGTGTGTGTGTGTGTATGCAGTCCACTGTGATTCTGTTTTGTGGTTTTTGTGAGCCAACACTTTGCTTACGCTACTCCTCATTAAATCCCCAGGTACAAGAGTCTACAGCCCGCCAGAGTGGATCCGCTTCCACAGATACCACGGCAGGTCGGCAACGGTGTGGTCACTAGGTGTGCTGCTCTACGACATGGTATGCGGAGACATCCCCTTCGAGCAAGACGATGAAATCCTCAAGGGGAGGCTTTACTTCAGGAGAAGGATCTCAGCTGGTGAGTGTATACAAGTGCAAAGCTGGACTCTGTTGCCCTCTAGCATTATTTAGTGGTATAGCAGTCTACTACATATTATAGATCCATCCATACAAAGGTTAATAATGACACTCTAGGACAGCCCTCTTTCTTCAACAAGAGAATACCTTTTCTTTTTTTTTTTCAGAATTTTCTCCATACATTTCACTAATGCAACATCTGCTTTGAAGAATCTATAGTCAGTCTAAAATTCAATCCAGATATGACCAGTCTAATTAGACCCATTTAAGTCCAATGTATAAGTAAATGATTTGTTACATTGGGAACTTATTGAATGCAGTTCAGACTAATTTAAAACTGAAATAAACCTTGGTAAGTGGGGAAACAGGGATTTTCTTACAGTTCTCCCCATAAAATGGACATACCAGTAAGCAATAAAACAGTCATTTCTGTTGCCTCTCACTGATGTAGTGGCACCCTAGGTGAAGAGCTACGTGATAAATTGCTAGTAACTTTTCCACAAGCTGATGTTTAACTCAGCTGATGTTTCCTCTTGCAGAGTGCCAGCAGCTGATCAAATGGTGCCTGGCCCTGCGGCCCTCCGACCGGCCCACTCTGGAGCAGATCTGCGACCACCCCTGGATGAGGAACGCGGAGGAGTCGCCCAAGTCACCAGAGGAGCCCGCGGCGGGAGAAATCCGCCTCAGAACCATCGACACGGACTCTTCGTCAAGCACAAGCTCAAGCAAGGAAAGCCTCTGAGCGCGGCTCCAATGGGACTCAGTGGACTTTGTGAAGAAATAAAGGGTAAAGAGGGGGGAGGATGAAAAGAGGGGACAGACGCGGACTTCTGCCCACCCAGAACTGTCAGCGGCCATGTGCTTCACTCATTTGGCCCAGAGAGAAAACAACAGGAAATAAGAGTACTTTCAATTTTTTCCTCTTTTGTAGGGAATTTCTTATTTATTTTTGTTGTTACACTTTATCTTATTCGTCCCCACCCCCCCTCCCCGTTTTTTATTTTCCAATTCAGTTCATTATACTTGTTTCCAAATGGGGAACATTTTGCTGTTTGGGTGGTCTTACCAGCACTATTTATTTCACCTCCCTTTCTTTATATTACTAGAGATATATATCTATATATATATCTATATATATATATAGATATATATACATAGAGAGAGAGCTGGCAAGGCCCTCCTATTCAGACTGCTCTCATAGAGCTTGGAGAAGAGTTTTTATTTAAATGTTTTAATTTTGATTTTGGAGTGCCTTTTTTTGGAAAGCTGCTTTTCTTGGGGGACTTTTTTTGTCAACAACCAACAGTGAGGGTATTTGGGGGGGGGGTGCGGCCTGTGGCGTGGTGGTTAGATTGTCTGTGCTGTGATGGAAGAAGCTTCAAGAAGTAGATTTTTTTTTCTAAGTTATTATTTTATGTGACGTTTTTGTGCCCCCCCCTCCCCTTCTCTTCATCACTGTAAGCCTACGCCTTCTGATCCAAGAGGCGGAGGTGGAGTTTAAGTGGAGAGAAGATTGGGTGGGGGTTCTTGAGGGGTTGGAGAAGGTGGGGGGGGGTGGCTGTTTCTTACAACAAAATACTTGAAAGCACCTCTTGTCGATCTCTGTAAACGCTGCTTATTCACGCTATAGCCTGAACAGGTGTTTTGTAAACCGAATCCTGTCTTTTCTGAATGTCTACAAAATATCAACATACACACCTTCCTTCTCTCCCCTCCGGACCCCCGCGCTCCACCTTTTCCCTCCCCCATGCCTGTTGCAGGGCGAAGATGGGGAGGGGTGGTACTTCTTTTTGCCTCCCACCATCTCACTGCTTGACACCACGTGCCCACCTTCCCCCCTCTTCCCCTCCACGCCCCTGGCCTCCCTAAGGGTTTGGGGGTTTAGATGCACAATCAATGCAATATTCATGGGTTCAATTGTTTTTCTTTTTTTTTTTTTTTTTTTTTTCCTACAAATATTGTACAGCGTGTTTTTATTTTTAGTTTCCCTTCCTTGTGTGCATTTTTTTTCTCTCTCCATTTGCATTCAAATTATTCATAAACATGTAGACATTCCACACTCTGTGGCTATTTATTTATTTATTTATTGTCTATGCTTAAAAGTCCTCCCTGCTCCTCCACAAACACAAAGATTTGCATAACCCACTTGGCCTTTGGTTTGCATTCCTATAACCTATTTTTACATTTCAAGTTTTTTTTTTTTTTTCTGAGATGTTGAGGATGCACTGAAGCAGTTGTCAATGTAAAGCGGAATAAAAAGACGTTTACTTAAATTTAAGCAGAGCATTTGAATGTTATTTAATTTACTTTAAAGGAATAAAAGTCTGTTGGTAATGTTAAATGACTACGTATCAGAGTAATAAATCTGGTTTGTGTACTGTCCAGGTTAATTTAAGTTCTATGGCAAACTAAACAATAGGCAGAGCATTTTTTTTTATTATTGTTTTGTCACATAGCCTATAAATGAGACATTTCACTTTAGCTGTGTGACCTGTGTGAAGGATGGATATTGCTATTTTTTGATACAGAAGTTTCAATTAAACACCCATTTTTATGTACAGAAATCAGTCTGGTGTCTTGCTGTTTTCTTACCAAAACAAAAATGAGTTTTGTCTCCTGTTTCTTTTATACATGAATATTAGATTCTGTTGAACATACATTGCTGGTTACATTTATTAGCAACCACTCATGTAGAAAAATACCCTGAAAATAAAATAACCTTGTGATACAGTGGCATAATCTCACACTGAAAAGTAGATGTGTATATATATTTACGCTTTATCAGTGTCTACATATGTTTAATTTGATAATTTATTGCAGTTTCTCTGTAGTATAAATATGAACTGACACAGGACAATTTCTCTTAGCTGCTCTATCAAAAGAAAGTAAGACAAGTGAACAAATCATTAAACATTTTCAAGATATTTTCAAACATGAAAATGTCTACGACAGCATATGTATATCCATATACCAGCTCATATCTATACACTAGACAAATACATCAGAAAAAAAAAAATTGTAAAAGTGACTGGAAACTTAACAGGAAGTATGTGATTCAGAAGATGCAACTTAAGATTTGGCATAAACAAAGAAAAATATGTGGAAAATGTCCTCATTTTCACTGTTGGGTATTATGCTGTGGGCCTGTTTTTCTTCCAAATGACATAGAAACCACACTGGATGGCATTCTGAGGTTTGAATTAAATGATTATGAGTCAACTCTCATAGCATGTAAATTATATCCTTACCACTGATTTTTTTTTTTTTAATCCAAAAAAATATGGGGAGAAAATAAAAATAGGCATGTATAAAAATGGATGGATGTCCCAGTCAGATAGATGGATGGGTTAATGGACTTAGATGTGGATGAGAGAGTATCTAAGTAATAGTTTTTCCATTTAATGCCTTCTGCATTTCTGCCTGCTGCCCACAAAGAAAGTACAAGTCATAATAACCCGGACTCTATGAGTAAGAGGCCGATGAGTAGGATTTCCAGGAAGCAAGAGTGAAAGTGAAATGTTTATTGTTTAGTTTTTTTTTCCTTGGGACCTCTGGTAAATTCACGATGTCATGTTACACCTTCATCTTGCTTCTAGGAAATAATCTTAACCCCGCCTCCTCCCCACAAGCATCACCCCATTTCCAGCACTTTGTCTCACTCCCTTGATTTTCCGCAGAAAAATTATAATCTTTGCTTACAGAAGCAATTTGAAGCACCCTCCTTGACGCATTTGCATCCATTTGACTCCTTCCTATTCAGCCGGAGTGAAGACATATTGGTGTTTAAGGACTTGACAAGACGGCTTATGCTCCAATCTTCTCAGGCGATTCTCGGTGAAGTGTTGGTTTCATGTATAGATAAGAAGTACGGTTTCTTTCAAAATTACCACTTGGACCATACATATGGATGTAGAAAACACCACTTAACACAACCTTCCAGCGCTCTTTGCCTAATTGTATGTTCCCTAGAGTTCTAATGAGCTGCCTTTACTTAAGAAGGAGAGGAGAATATAAAGATTGTCGGCATGAATGTTGGCAATTTGAGGCTTTATCTCTGGCCCGATATTTCATCATTAGTCTTCCCAGAAGTAGCAGCCCAAAAATACATTTCTTTTTTATCCAGGTCGTCACAGTTTGCTGGAATTTTGACCGCTTCCTCCTGACAGGACATTTGGATTGTCTGTGGTGGTAAATTCAGGAAAAGTTTCAATTATGGAACTTTCCTTGGTTAACTCAAGCTTTAATCTTTATTATTTATTCTTGCATAAATGCCATTCAATATAAGCCCCTCTCCCAGCCAATCAAAATGCAGCAACTCCTCTGAGGTAGAATAATATGCAGTGAACACTCACAAAAGTCTCAACAACAAGCATTAATTGCACATGGCATGCATAAAAATAGAAAATTTGTTCAGGGCATAATTGAAATAACCTATTCCATCTGGTAGACATCTGCGCCCCTTTGTAATGCCACCCTGAGCAACTGCCCACATGCCTCATGTTAAAAACTGATACTGTATACATTTAACATCATAGAGGTAAAAACAAACCAAACAAACCACGTGAAATATAACGTTAGTTCCCTTTCAAAGACTGAATATTGACTAAGAAAAGTGAGCCTCTGTTAATTAAGGCATAAAAATGCAGCCATGGCAACATATGTCTTCTTCCATTCAATGTGTACGATGTCTTCCAAGCATGTATGCACCACCCTGTGATGAAAATCAGCCGGAGTACGTTAACATCTGTGTTTCTATATGCATCCCCACTAATCCTCCATTGTCTTTGAGTCTTGGGGCTAATTGACATGCAAATGAGTGGCAACTTTTCTTCATTACAAAACCCTCTTCTCTCTACTGAAAGCTGCTGCAGGTCCTCACCGTGAAATCCTCATTAAATGTGGCGGGGCCTATTCCTCATGGTTGTCTCCTTTAGGGGAGCATCATTAGTCTCTGGTACATTAGTCATGGCAACAAGGGGGGTATTTGGAAAGTTTGCGTCAAAAATTCCTGCTTTATTTCTTATGTATTGCATCAAGGTGAAATAAATTATTTATTCAGTCATTGTCACCTGACTCCACCTATCTATATGCAGTGCCTTGCATTTGCCAACCATAAACTTTGATGTAATTCAACAGGATGAATTAAGGCCAACACAAAAATGTGCAAAATGATAAAGTACAAGAACTATAGGTTTGGGTTTTAATATCTGAAGGGTCTATTGTAGGGCGCTCTGCATATCTACTGACTTGAGGTTGGCCAGTGTAGCTTAAGTTTAGTAAATTTTCCCGTTCTGCTCTTTACATGTACACTGACCTACTGAACTGTGGACTCAGGGAGCCTTCAATGAGCGACAGAAATGACCACTTATTGAGAAATAGCTTGAGGAAATCCAGGTGAGTGAATAGCTTAGCTAAACTCGATAGCTTGTGGCTAACGTACACATAAGATTAAACAACCTAATGCAGAGATATGTCTCTAGGTAAACTATTCTGGAGTTTTGTCGAAATCTATTTTAATGTTTTAAATGCTTTGGTGTGTTTTACGTCACGTATCGTTAGAAATAAGAGTAGAAATGCTACTCGCGCTAACGCTACTGATAGCGCTAGCCACTGCTAATGCTAAAGGCCTGTATCATTTTTCACAAGGCTAAAATTAGCTCTCCAATCACAGAATGCTTTTGGTATCGGTTCATGAAAAGTACACACAGTTCATAGTTTCAAGCCATATTAAAACTTACTATAAATTGGTTTGTTTAAGATAATATGCTGAAGTGTTAAAAATCCATTAATTAACATATTAGAAACAATTAGAAGGTAAAATGTTTCATATCCCTGGTTTGTAAATCATCCTAAAAATGATTTTGATTAGTTACAAGTTATGCATTGCATGTTTACATTGTCAGTATGGTTTTAGTTTAACATTCAAAATAATTAACAGTAAACTTAACAACAGTTTATTGCATTTCATGGTAAACTGAAGCAAGCAACAAGGAATAATATGCCAATTGTGCTCTTGAAAGCAAGCATATGAAATCTGTAACAACTGAATGGAAATAGAATGACGTACTTTCTGCTCTTTATACAGATTGGTTTTGACTGTGATGGCGAGCCCATGTGGACTGGACGGGTGTAAGCGGTGTGGCCAACCAGAACATAATTTCGCTGAAGAACCTTCACAATCCGGAAACTCCATTTTGGGTTACAGATAAGATCCCATACACACCACGACCCGGTAGCAACGTTGCTACAGAACCATCAAAGTTTAGCATTCAGTTAGAGTATCATTACTCTTGGCAGAGCCCAGTAGATGTCTAGTGGCTGTCCCAATACTGGTTCACTTTAAGTGTGCTACATAACCAATTGTCTTCAGAGGTCGATTGAAAATGACCGAGCTTGGTTCTTGTAATTGGTGCATTTTGGTGCAGTAAGTCTACAACAGACTACTGTGGATGATTTCTTCAGCAATAGTTTCTACTCTGAGATACTTTCATAGGTTTTCTGTACTGGAGTTCAAACTATCCGAAATGAGAACCAGTCATCAGAATGTCACCTAAATTCCAATGTCAAAAATTCCTTGAAGGACTGGGTTCAGAAAGTTGAAATTTCAAGCATTCAATTATGTATCTCTGCATTCTCAGAGAATTCATAATCCATTTTTATCCATACTTCATCAAAGGACAGCTAAATGACAAATACAAACATGATTAAGCGACAAAATATGTAAATGTTATTTCAGTTCTGATTAAAAGAATACTTTCTGCCATATTTTAACCAAAAGCTATGGCTAATAAAATAATCTGTAAAAGTATTATAAAAATAGTAACCTGAAATATATGTATTGCTTGTAAGCAAGGGATTCTTATATTGAAGTTTACAAAATATGAGGCTAGAAGTAGCAAGCACCTAGATTATCAGGAAGAAGCTAAATCTCTAAGTATTTTGCTTAGGACTCTATTTTAAATTTAGTCAACAACACAAGTAAAGAACTTCCCGAAAGAATGATAAATAGCTGTCTGGTGAAAGACGTCCCAAGATGACCTTAAGATGACAACAAAATGACAAAAAGTTAGCACAAAATGTCCCTAAGGACAATATGAAATGGCACATGGTTTGTACCAATTGCCTCTGTAAGAGGGTACCAATTTAAACATTGTTAGCACAAAATGTCCCCAGACTTCAGGTTACAGAGAGGGCACATGGTTAATAAGAAACATCCAAAATGGCAGGTCCAGGATAACTCAGTACAAAGTGTATCTGAGACAGGTATAGAATCACACGCGGTTTATACGATAGAGCCCCAAGATGGGTTCGAAATAGCTCACAGTAATAACAAAATGGCGCCAAAGAATGTTCAAAATCACTCATTCTTAGTACAAAATGTCATTGAGGAGGGTAGAAAATGACACATGCTTGGTTTGAGGTGTCCCAAGACAGAAAGCTCGTTTTTATACCCAAGAGCTGTGGATCTGAAAAAATGTTTTCCCAAAAGTTTGAAATGGCAAAGGGGTGAAATGACAAACGCCCCTCTGGAATGCTGCTGAACTGGTAACTGGACTTCCAGGAACTCCTGTAAATAAAAAAAGAACTATAAATTTAGTAGAAAAATGCATAGAATTCTTTTTTTCTCTTACAAAAGTATATTTAAAGTGTACCTACACAAAGAACAAAAGACATATTTGATAGCTAAGCAGTTTCCTGGTCTTTTTAGTCTGTTATTTACAAAAAAATTACTCATAATTCTATGAACATGCTTGTCTTACAGACAAAGAACTGTATAAAGTTACTTTAAAACTTTAAAATCCATTTTAAATCCTTAAGAAGCTGTAGCTCTTTGAGATTAGTTTAAAATATGCATAAAGTACTCCAACTTGTCAGCTGTGTCTGAGGTCAGTGTTTCAATGGCTTCTATGTTGTATTTGGTACCGTCTGAACAACACTCCTACATATTAAAGCTGTCAGTGGTGGCTGGGGTTGGTGACAACTTGCTAGACAGTAGTGGAAGACGCCAGATGGACCTTGGGCCTGAGGGCCCGGATGGGCACAGATGGGTGGGTGGGTGGCACCCACACAGCCATCATCGCTGCCAGTGCCAGACTAAGACAAGGAAAAAAAAAAAAAAAGATCAGACCATTGCTACTGATACTATCCACTCATGACACTTTTTTTTTATGAATGTTTGTTCACAAATGTGACCTTTAAGTAATAAAGAGGGACGTGTTTGGAAGTCCACTCTTTGTAAGATTAGGAACTTTCTTATATACTTTTGGATTTAAATATGTCTTGCTATAAAATGGATGATTTTAGTTAGTTTGGAAATGACAGTTCCGGTAGGTGTGCTTCCATTACAAATGTGTGCAAAACTTTGTCGATATTACGCTACTGTAAAACGTAAATACAATTTCGCAGTTGTGGTGTTTCCAATTAGATCACATTAAAATCACACGTGAATAACTTTATTCACAAATAAATAATGGAAAAACATCCCGCACCATCATCCTCTTAAGACTTCCTGTTGTCTTCTTTGTCTTTTCTGCCAATAGCGACATCCGGTTGTTGATTACATGACTCGTGTGATGCAAAAACAAGTGTTTCCACTGTAGTCTTGCAAAATACGCAAATTTTGATATTTAATATTGTTCAAAAATTTTGCTCGTTCAAAAATGCTGTGTTTCTACTAAGCAACTTTATTTTCAGAATTCCAATTTGTTCAGTTATACGGTCAACGGGAAGGCAGCTACTGAAATCCTTCTGAGGTCGATGAGCAGCATCAGTTACTTCTCCAAGCCCATTGCTGATGACTTTCCTTCATGACATTGTGATAATACATGCACCTGTATACTCCAGCTCAGGCAGCTACAGACTCACAAGTTTACTATCTGCTACTAAAGTGTTCTAGCTGCTGCCTTCTCTCCTGAATCCATAGAATCAGCAATGGGAAACTTACCTTTTTTCAGGACATCTTTTTTTTGAAGACTTTGTATGTTATGGCCCCCTTTCTGCCATGTGAACACTTTGTTCTCAACTGCATGTGCTTTTTGGCGATTTGCATGTTGCAAAACGTCTTACTGCCCTCTCCGGAGGTCTCCTGCTTCGTTATCCTGAGCAGAGCCTCCACGGGGACTTTCCACAACTCGGGCACGGAGTTCATTAAAACGCTGCGCCCGTGCCAGAGAGGAGAACCTGGCCACCCGGCTGGTGGGAACCTGCAGCCACTGCCGCGCGCCGTGAAGGCACTCATTGTTCTCGGCTAACAGGACACGGTGTAAACATAGGAGCAGAGTGTGTTTTAGGAAAGGAGAGTCAAGGGGAGACTTTCACACGAGCGGGCGAACATACACACACACATTCAACTCGTCTCAGAACCTGAGACACACAAACAGATTCCAGAGATGAAACAGAAACTAGGCAACAAAGTCCGAGTCGAGCCTGCGCTCAAGACCCCAAATAAAAGCAACAACAACTGCAGATCTCGGCAGGTGAATCGAGGTGACTGCAAGCTGACTCTCAAGGCAGAACAATTTGTCCATCACGTCTGATTATGAGTGGTTGTGGGAAGGGGAGGGACGGCAAGAATGTGAGAGAGAGGAAGGTGAAAGGAATGGAGGGATTAAAAGGGGATGAAAGAGAGTCTTCACGGTTGTATGCTGTAGGAAAACAAGATGGAAATCTTAATCGGCAAAATCTTGTAATGTGATCAAAAGAATCATTGACCCAGTGCTTATTTTCCCCCGTGGCTGTTATCTGTTTCTCCAGCAGGATGAGAGGAGGCTCTTCTGCTGATGAACTGAGACCCCGTCTTCAAAAATATTTGTCCGAAACCGGCAAAGCTTGTTGTTTCAGGTTGGACCGTAACAAGAATCATCGGGTTAAGTTTTCCGCTCATGTTTGGAACAAATTTGTACAAGATGAAGCAAATTCTGACCCAGTTATACAACAGCAGAAATTAACAAAAAAAAAAAGAAAGAAATTTCTTTAAAAAAATGAAATTACCCGTATTGGAACAACTTTGCACTCCTCATCCCTCATGTGGAATTAGGTCACTCCTGCCAACGTAGCTCCCCATTTACACGCCCGTCTATGTCTCAACCTTCACCTACTGCTGCAGTTTAATAACTTAGAAAAATCAGAAGATGGCATATTGTATACAAGTTTTATGCAAGGCAAGACATATTTCCCACATTTAGTTCTGTTAAATTCGGTAGATATGGCTCACAGCACATACAAGTTAATAATTGGACAGTTGTCCAGCAGACAGTGAACATCCTCTAAAGAGGGCAAGCTACGAAAGTCCATTGCTTAAGTGGATTTCTGTTCACAAAGGGATGCTATAGTAAATAGTGGAAAGTTAGCCTTGGCTACAATCTTCCAATTCACCTTTTAATTCATAGAAATTTATTTCATTAGGTCTGGAAATACTTTTGAGAAGCTGGAGATGGAGAGAGCTAATCAATTCTGTTCTTCTGAGGTATCTAGTTAAAGCTTGATCGTCTGGTGATTGTTAAAGATGGGGGAAAAAACCCCTTCAAAAATATGACTCAACCTCACAGTAAAGTAACTCCCTATTGATGCAGTAGCACAATGCAACATTTACACCCTTTTGCCAATGCCCAACCACTACACAAAACTAAGAGGATTTGCTACACCCATATTGAATGGGTGTAGGAAAGGGCACCTGCTAAAACTAGCTAAGCACATCTGTGTTAGTGCTAGCACAATTCGTTATTACACTGCAGGTTTCACCTCGTTAGAACAACATGAACGGGATTCAGTGCTCTGAAACTGAAACTGCTTAGATGTAAGGCTCTTTGTTTGGTTTACAGAATCTCATCCGGGTGGGATTGTGAGAATTTTTGTGTTTGGAAAGCAAATATGGGGTTTAGTTTTCTTGAAATCTACCGTGATAATAAATGAAAGGTACAACAATTGTAAATATCTAGTGCACTGCAAGGTCCGCCGACAATGGACTAAGCACTGATTTAACACTTTGCGGCTGCGTTGGAAAGGTAAATGGTAGGAAAAAATGAGTGGGGTTTCTTATTGACTGCTCTCCACAAGCCTATCTATATTGTTACTGCTACCTACGTCATTACTAAAGAAAGCAATGCAAATTTGTGAGTCTTAGACACACAAATCCAATCTGATCTCTTGCAAATCCCAATGCAGAAAGTTTGTCCTCGAGATTAGATTTGACAAACAAAAGCTGATTTGCCTGCCGTCTGCACACAGCCAGACACCTACCTGTTTCTTATGTTTATCAGTAGTCCATTTTGTTAACTCGTGTCTTTTCCTGATTGCTTTGTTTTTGACTGTAGTACTGTTCCACTCACTCAATCCCTTTGTCAACTCTTGTCCTTTCTTGAGTGCCAAGCTACTCAACAAAACAAATTCAAATACATTGCATGTTTTGGTTATGCCCTATGGTGCCCATATTAGAAGTTTAGGGTGGTTGACTTTTTGCCAGATTGTTGTATGGTCTTGTCTTGTGTGTCAGCAGAAAAATCCTTGGCTTTAGCCTATGTGGGTTGCTTTCTCAACTCGTACTCTCCCAGGCTTCTATGAGACCATCCACAAACAATCAGGTTAGACCGAAAAGAATAAAATGGGACTCCCATGTTGGGCATAACTCGGATTCCTGTCTCAGCACTCTGCGCAGTGGGATAGGCTCCAGCCTCCTATGAACTTACAATAAACGGGTGATGAGAATTGTTGTTCTGTGCTCTCGTGATGGAGAGTGCTACAGGAGGTCATTTTCAGTCAGGTTTGGTTTCAGGCATTCCCTTAAATTGAAGGCAAACATGGCCCCAGTAGATATCAAAACTTCATGAACCATTTCTGATTATATTTCACCTGTCGTAACATTAAATGTAGCTACCAAGTTTTAGGCATTTCATCCAGTTTTTTGCCTTCAATCTCTTACCGTCTTCTCAGACGAATGACTTTTCTTCATTCATTTCAATGTGAAAAAGATGAAGCGCATTTTGTGAAACATCACATCTATGCTGATTTGTGTCTTACATATACAACAATGGAAAAAAATTAAGAGACCACTTAAAAGAATCAGTTTCTCTGATTTTACTTTTTATTTTTAGGTATACGTTTGAGTAAAATGAACATTGTTCTTTTATTCTATGAATTACTGACAACATGTCTCCAAAATTCCAAGCAAAAAATTAATATTTATTTGCAGAAAATGAGAACTGGTCAAAATAACGAAAAAGATGCAGCGCTTTCAGCCCTCAAATAATGCAAAGAAAACAAGTTTATATTTGTTTAGAAACAATAATACTAATGTTTTAACTCAGGAAGAGTTCAGAAATCAATACTTGGTGCAGTAGTCTCTCAATTTTTTCCAGCGCTGAATCTGTTGTGCTGTTGTTAAATCTGTAAAAAGCTAATTTGAAATACATATTAGAGAAATTCAGATACCTCAATTATTATTGTAAAGTGCATTCAAAGCGAGTTATTAACATAATAAATTTCTTCATTTGGTTTCAAACTATGCTATTGAATTATGATAGTCTTCATTCCTGTATAATCTTGCTTTCAGACTTTTGGCCCATAATGTATGTTTATGTTTTATGATGCGTCTCTATTTAGTATATTATATTTATATCGGGATAATACTTGTGAAAGTTAGTGCGCTAAGGCATCAGGACAGAGTAAGTTACATTTTGCGTTTGTTGCGATGTAATGTAATGTTTTGTTTGTTGATGCTTAATGACTACAGAACCATCTTGGACTGAAATTTCAAGACTCTGTGCAAAGTCTGTGAGTGCCCAAAAGTGGTCAAGCAAATATTAGCTGAATTAAGTGGGAAATTAGTCGGAAACTGAAACATTTTGCGGATATGGCATGCTAAGGTGTTTTAACTTTTTTCAGTGCAGACAGAACGTCTGCACAGTATAACATAAGATTATGGTCACTACATTGGTCTTTTCTGTGACATCTATGCAAATTATGTAACGGTGGCCCATATTTGGCGTCTCTAAGTTGTGATACTAACATTGTGAAATCTTTGAACGTGTCCAAAAATATCAAGAGACATTTGTGACATCATCAGATACATAGAAAGGCTATGCTTGAACGTTGTTTGCTTAAGGCTATGTATTATTGGTTTCTAGTGAAAAACAAGGTATATGACAGGGAGCATAGCACTTTTTTCTCATTTATATTTGTTTGCTTTTGGTTTACGGCTAGCCCTGACAGGCCTGTTCCCCATTTTATTCCCTCCTGTTTTCTCTTTTGCTTCCTGGTTTGAATGTCTGCGCCATAAACAAACCAGTTGTATTTTCGTGTGAGTCGTGCATTTCAATCCTTCCTACTGAGACTTCAAAATAGCTGTGTAGCTTTATTTCTACAATCCATGCCAAATTGCCCTAGCTCTCACACATGTCCATTAAATGGCCACATAGGTCCATAAAACATTAAAATATATAACAACTGGGCAAGCTGCTCTCTTTGCTATTTAATATTTTAACTCTATGTGCTGCTTTAAGCTGTTTCAGCTAAAGAGATTGCAACAAAAAACTTTCTTTGCCACGCATCCAACACAGTGTAGCTGACATACCAAGTTGCATATATTAACATCGACTGTTACTTTGCAAAGATGCCAGTCAGGTTAACTTTGATTATTTAATGCTTGATTTATCTGTAGAGTAAGGCATAACCTTTAGACTTTTTTCTTGTACAATGGCATGTTTTAAAGGAAGGATTTCAATTTATTTTATTCAAAGGTATCAAAATGACCGGTGTCGAATACAAATGCATTCTTCTCAGATTTTTATGTGTAAAAAGAAAAATTGAAAGTCATATTACACTGTGTGAAACAAAACAAAGTCTTTGAAAAACCTGTTCCCCCTTCGCCTGTGGTGGCACTGCACCACGAATCACTGAACAACAGGAAAACCTTTGAAGAACACGTTAGTGCAACTTCCTTCTAAGCAAAAATGGAGCAGCATCAGATTTTAGCGGTTGTAAAATTTTTGCTTTTGTCTTTAATAAAAGACATTGTGCCATTTTTCCATCTAGCATTAGACTCTCGCATTTGTTTTGGGTATATTTACCCAGAATACTGTGCGCTATAGTCCACTTCCAGCTTTCTGAGCTGTCACCGGTCCACTTAGCGTTCACATATGCGTTTGAACCACACCAGAGTTGACTTCAGTCGAACTGAGACTTCAGTTTTTACGCGGACCAGAGTTTGTTTTTTTCGGTCTGCATCAGAGTTCGATTGTGCATTCACACCTCCCCAAACGAATCAGACGTTTTAGGCAAACAAACTAGAGTTCGATTAAACCGGATTAAACAGGGCTGGTGTGAATGCACCCTCAAAGACAATTCCTGAGTATTATACATTTCAAAGAATGTGTAAAAACACAAAGAAGAAATCCAGAAAGCCAAGTGCTTGACACGAGGAAGTAGGAGCATAATAACAGATCTACTTCACAATTCTTTCAGCTGAGTAAACAAAACTATATGGTAGATTTGGACAGTTTATACAGGCAGAGCTTCAATAATAAACTGTGAGAATGGCAGTGCATCTATCCTCCCACCCAGCACTGTCACAAGTCCCCGGCACGGCTCCACGATGACTATGATTAAAGGGCACGTGCTGGCCACAGGTATGTGACAACCACTTCAAGCCGAGGTTAGCTCCCCTCGTTTCAACAGGAATGTATGGAAGCTGCTCCGAGAGGGGAGAAAACTACCACTGTGTGGGGAAACTACCCATTCATTTGTGCCCCACCTCTGAGCTCCTCACCCAACCGCACACAGCAGACCATCGGGCTGCACTTTCACCACTTCGCTCAGCCTGAGAATATATGAGAGCACCATGGGAACTTTTGGGAAGAGAATAGAGGGAAATGTATAAAAAGGTACTGAAGTTTGGTTGGTTGTGAAGGTATGAGAATGACGTGATTGTCTAGAATTGGCATCAGAGGGCTTACGTTGTTGCTTCAAAGGTGGAGTAATGTTGCTACTGGCAGTTGCCAAAGCACACGACGATCAAAGCAGTCAGTGAAGATCACCAGACACAAAAAAGATGGTTTCAGTTGGATTAGTGGGAGTTGTAGGTGTTAGATTTGAAGGCCATTGTGCTTTGCATCAGGTCAGGTGGTTGTTTTGCACAATTACTCTGCATGTATAAAACATATGAAAGTTTTACAAAGTTCTGGTTAAAACCACTTCGTTTTCCACTATACCTTTCTTCCAATTAAAAGTGGAATTAGTTAGATGTTTTAGAGTCACTGAAGATTTCCTTTTTCTATATCCAGCGTATTGTAACACAGCACTGTCCATCCCCCGCTTGTTGCTGAGCACTGCCAAGTCAACTACCTGAAAATCGCTATTCTTTTCTGCAGTTTTTTTTGTGTCACTTTTAAGCTTTCCTGTTGTAAATAAAAACTTGTAGAACAGGTTGTACATTTTTCTAAAAAAAAATAAAAATAAATCTAAATTCTTTTGGTCAAAATTATTATATTGTTTGAAGAGCTTTGATCTCATACCCATCCAAGCCTAATGTACTACATATAACTGTAACAGAAGCTCGGTATCAGTTGTAGGGTGAAGATACCCAAACTATGTTGTAAAGAGTATAATACCTGTGTGTGGGAGGCAGCCTCCCTTGATTTGGTCTGTCCTTGGCAGCCACAATCATTACCTTGTTGTTCCAACACCGGGTTACCATTGGTGTCATATTTGTGTAATGGTTTTATGACAACAGTTTGGCAAGATCCGTGCCTTCTCGAAATGCTCAACTTGTTTTCTCTACATGGTGAAAGCACATGACTCTTGATGTGAGAAAGCTACTCAAGTTCACCAGGTGTGCTAAGACTTTGATCAACATACAATGCTCTTATTTTAATGCAACAACACTGAAAGAAGATGAAGCCAACTTGGCAACTTTGTTGCTATTTTCAGTGACGTTTTATACTGTTTCTTTAAAAAAATGTGACTAGTCTTTTCAGAAATCCTTCTTAGCTTTCTTGACTTTTTTGACACGGAGAGTGATTAAAATGAAATGGAAGTCGCCTCAACCTCCATCGTACGTCCATTGGCTTCGAGATACACTGTATTTCATTAATCTCGAAAGAATTAGTTTTACTTTAAAAGGCCCTTCTATTGGATTTTTGGGATTGTTAAGAACCCTCAGAAAAATGAATTTCCCTAATATTCCAGACTGACAAGGTGTTACATACATAGCTGATAATTATTATTCTTATCAATATTTATTTATTTTTATCTTCTTCTTTTGAGTGTGTGTGTGTGGATTGAGTGAAAGAGTTAAATATATTTAGTATTTAGGTACTGTGCTAATTTTCTGACGTATTTGTTTCTGTCCGCTAACGCAGTATGGTCATTTTGACTTAATCCATTTCATGTATTTTATATATGTGTGTATAATTGGGTGTGTTCTAGCTCAATTATATTTGTATGTTAATGGTACGCTGCCTTTACCTTGTACCTCATGTTAAAGCATAAATAAATTTGGGGGGAAAAAAAAAATATGACTAGTGAAAGAATCCTGTGGCCTTTCTGGCGTTTTACTCTGATTTGAGAGCATGTATTGTACTTGTGGACATCTTAATGTGACATGTTATTGGGTCCTAAGTGATGAGGTTAATGACAGTAAAAGAAAAAAAAGACAGTGTTGCTTTTGGTTTGTTTTTGCACATTTCGATGACGATAAGTTGGAATACTAAAATAAAAAATATAAAATCAAAGAAAAACATAAAACGTTGCAGATGACAGTTATCCGCTTAAAATCCAAATGAACAATAGCGCATGCTATGTTGAACCTGTCCTTTAGCAGCTTCTGGTGATTTTTTTGGACAGCTAATAGCTACTTTCCTTACGAAAGCGATAACAGCGATTGATTGTAGCTAGCAGCAACAACCGGTGCAATTTTAGCCCAGTAACACGGATGACTTTTAGCTAAAAAACAAAGAAAGAAAAACATAACAATGGTGTCTTGTGAAAGCGTAAATGATTATTATATGCTTTTAGTCGTGGATATAAAATTTTTTGTTTGACTCATGGAAAATTGCTAAAATTAGCTAAATTTGAGGGCTGGCTTGCTGTTAGCCTTCTTTACTTTTTTACAGACTCACTATAATATGAGTTCTGTCTGTTAAAGGTAATCAGAATATGATAACATGACAGAAACTCATTGAAAAAATGTTCACATTAACATATAAACACGTTTTATTTTACATTTGCAAACAGCTTAGCTTTCACAAAGTTCACTAACCAGAAAAAGAGAAGCTTTCTATAAAAAACACTAGATGAAACAAGACAATAAGACATCTTTTTATCAGCAATTCTAAAATATTCTTGACAGGAAACTCTTTCTATGAGTGGCATTTAAAGTTTTATTTTAGTCTATCAGTATAAAAGGGGCTTCAGTTCCAAAAGATTAAAAAAAATAAAATCATTTGTTTGTCTTGATTACAAACAGAACTGCTAATCTTACTTCTGCTCTCAACACACTGTCACAGCTTTCTGCCCTCTCCCTCTGTCGGAGCCTTCAAGGTGACCGTTCACCTGCACGTCAGAGCGGTGTGACTCAGCACTGTCGCATGTCAGCACCACTTCCTTTAAAAACAAAAGGTCCGTCATGGAACAGCCCTGGAACAGAGTGACCCCGATGCAGTGCCAGCGTGTCACAGCTAAATCCCCCAAGGAGCTGGATCTGTGACAAATGCCACCGCTTCCTCTGGCCTCTTGTCTTCACTGGAGCCCCATTCATTTATCTGATTTTATTTTTGTTAACCCTCTCTTGTTCCTTCCTAACCTGCTCCACCTCGGCATCAGAAGCGAAGCCACTGAAACGTCTTGGAGGGCTTTTCGAAAATCTCGACAGAAATATGAGCAGGCTCTCACCCTCGGGTTACTTTATCAATGAGATCAATTGTTTCCTCAGACTCTCGCTCACGCCCGAGATGGTTTACATAAGAGTTTCGCACTAGCAGGAGAGGAGGATGAAAGGGAGAAATGTGCTTTTCTTCAGTTTTATAAAGAGTGTAAAATTCTTCTCTTCTGTGTTATTGGATTTCTGCTTGAGTCACTTGGAAAGATAACGATACCTCAAATTTCACATTACAATCGCAAAATTGAATTGAGATTTTATGTGACAAGCCGACAATTGTAGCAACTTAAATTGAAAAGGAATGTTGATTTGTTTGTTTTGTTATTGGAAAATGTGGCATGAACTTGTATTCAGCACTCTCAGTCAATGGTTTATAGATTCAACTCTAGTTACTAGTTCAAATCAATTAGTACACAATAAGACAAGGTTAACTTAGAATTAGCTTTTCAACAAGAAATAGGAGCGTTTTATGTCAATAATTCCTTGATATTGATGAAAAAGAACGTGTTCTATAGGCAGATTATTTCACTTGCAACATAGGAAAAATAGCTTATTATTAATGAAATAATTAATTCAATGAAACTAGTACTAGGTGCGTTTGTCATTTGACACCAAAACAGCCTACATGAAAACCACATGAACACAAAATCCCCATAACGAGATACAGTGGTGGTAGCATCATGCTGTGGGAAACCAAAGGAGCCAAATAGAAATGTATAAATTACAATTGGTGTTATATTCGTGTTTGATAAGAACCAGGCGTCGTGTGTTGCCCAGATACCTTTATTAAAGTATCTTTTCACTCATC